>OY992886.1:37365411-37415411 GCA_963921405.1 Cepaea hortensis
GCGTTGGTTGGAGTTATTCTTGTTGCTTTATTCTTAGACGTCATCAGGTTGGATTTTTCAGGTATCGTTATCTTCGGGATGAGATAGCCAGTCAGACTCCTCCCCTCATTAGCCTCCTCTTACTCTTGCACGGTAGGTTATATTACTATGTTTTGTTTTCCCTTCAGGCAAGCACGCACGGGGCACCCGCTAGCCACCCCAAGTTTGTAGTGATCGTTGCCATGTCCATGCTTGATGTTGTAGACCTACAGGGGAGGTCAGCATGTGGAATGACTCACCTCAACGGTAATTTACGTCCCCAAGTCAAAGACGAGAAGCCAACATTTTAGTTGAACCCGCTACCTCGGCATCAACACACCGGATGTTTAAGAACCAGCCTCTCTTATCCATTCGGCCATACGGACCTCCTTCTTGTACATGATTTCATGTATTTGGCAGGAAGACAGTGACAATATCGTCAGCTAGGAAGTCTAGATCATCAGGCTGCCCAGTCAGATTTCATTTATGTCAGTAATAATTGTTGTTACTTCTGATGCCCATAAAACAAAAAGTAACACAAATCTTTTATCTGGGTTTTCATGTCATACTTTGCTTGAGTTTAGACGAGCTAAGAAAGGACATAACTGCACTCAGGACATTCCCACACGCGCTCCGTCCCCTCGTTTAACAGCCAGCGAAGAGACATACTGCTAATCATTCCAACTGCCATCTGATTGAAAGTTCTCCTGGTCTTCCCTCTCAGTTTTGAGTTTCATCGAGAGCCCCTGCCAGTCTCCCGCCATATCATTCTCTCCACGTACAGGCGCTCAGCCTGTTTCACCGTTTTCTCCTCCTGGTCCCACAGGCGCCCGACCACCTCTCCCTTGTCCATAGGTAATCTACCACCGACTCCTGGTCCCACAGGCGCCCGACCACCTCTCCCTTGTCCATAGGTAATCTACCACCGACTCCTGGTCCCACAGGCGCCCGACCACCTCTCCCTTGTCCATAGGTAATCTACCACCCAGAAGTGCATTTCCTTCCAGCCTATCATCCTGTTCATTCTCCCGCACGACCAGGTCAGAAAATCCATACAATACTCATAATTTGTGACATCAGAGGCAAGGGAAGCCATTCTACACGAAACATTCCTTTCTCCATTTTACTAAGCATACATAGTGAGTCCGCAATGAATACAATGTGTGTTGCAGCGATCTCCTCCAGATATCGGAGAGCTGCTGTTACTGCTTCTACCTCCATTCTCATGCTGGAGATTGTTATCTCTTATGCTAGACTCTCCTTTTTAAGCATCGTCTAATAGCATTTGCTATGAAACCCCAACCACTCCGTTAGTTTCTCACCACTGACCCATTGGTATAGATCAGTATGCTACCTTGGTGTGTGTTGCCCTGGATCAGTTGTTGCACCTCACACTCTGTGCGGCCCGCTGCCCATTGGTGTAGATGAGTATGTTACCTTGGTGTGTGTTGCCCTGGATCAGTTGTTGCACCTCACACTCTGTGCGGCCCGCTGCCCATTCTCTGCACTCACGACCCAGTGTGACTTGAGCCAGTCCGACATGTCTTCCGGTGCTTTTACCTACTCTTTTTCAAGATTGATGATCTCCATTTCACACACCTGGCTGATAGATATTGCTGCTTGTGCCATCCAGGACTTGCCTCTTCTCAGTCTATGACCCTTGACCATATCCAAGGCTTCAGACAAGAGTTGGTCCCTGTCTGTAGCGACTCTCATGTACCATTTGGCTTGAAGGTACCCGTGCCTGTCCGCCATTGTTGGTAATGCAAGGATATGTCTCATGAATAAAAATGGTGTGTCCTTTGTGCACCCCAGGATCACCCGCATGGCGGCAATCTGTATGCGCTCCAACCTTTGATACTGCCAACAGCTCCAATCCATGCTCACTGACTGAAATTATTAACTGCTGAAAGAGTATATAAAGTATCCTGTCCTACCCCGGTTGCTGCCATCGCCCTCAGTGCATTAAGTCCTTTTCCAGCCTTCACCACCAAAGCCTCCACAAGATCCTTAAAAGACATACATCTATCAAAGGTTATCCCCAAGTACTTCAATTCACTCTCTCTACTGAGAGGATGTCCATTCAATATAATAATGGGACATCTGCCTACACGATTCTGTTGTCCAGGGGATACAACACGTATTGTCTGGATTTATTACAGCCCCTTAGTTCATGCACCACTCTGTTTACTGCCAACGGTAAGTCCTTCAGCCATTCTTTTCCTTTCTTTTCCATGTCTGTATACCAGCACATCATCTGCGAATGTCGAGATTCCACCAACTCCTGGTGCTTCGAAAGCTGTGACTTTGCTGGTGTATACATTAAAGAGCACCGGGGACAAGGTGTAATAGTGGGGTCAGAAGTCCATGCTAAGTACTATTTTACGCTCATAAAGTACTGCCGCTATCCATTTGACAATCCAAGGGCAGACCTCCATGTCCAAAAGATGTATATCAAACGATCATACCTGACCCTGTTGTAAGCATCTTCCAGGTCAAGTGCCACCACCTTTTGGTTATTCCGGAAACCCTCATAGAAATCGAATGCAAATGTTGCCGTATAGGCCTAGGTGTTCTTCCCAGGCCGGTAACCTCCGAGCCCTGTGGATCTTTCCAAGTGGTGCTGTAGCTTGCATGCTACTACCTTCTCGAATACTTTGCCAGAAGTGTTTTGCAAGGTGATAATTCTACATCCATTTAGTTTTGAATAATCCTTGCCTGGCTTTGGGGGTGGGCCCAGGTAGCTTTCTAAACGCAAAACACACCACACAAAATAACACAAAAGCACATTTAATCTTGTTTTTATTTTATTTTGAACATCATTTACACAATATACATGTTGTCAAACACTATACACATTTAGTAAATGGAAAATATATGTTATTTCTTGGTACTTTAAATAGATGGCCCCCTTATAAATATTCACAAATGCAGCAAAAAGGCATTAACAAACAAGACTCTCTTCTAGGGATACTCTTTTGTGCCTGCCACACAAACCCATAACAAACCAAATGACAGTAGACGACTACTGCACAACTCGGTCACCACACAGCTCGGTAAATTTCTGTTGTGTTGTAATTACTGCACTGTTGTGTTAATCAAGTTTGCATTCTTCTTATTAGTGCAAATGCTTCAAGTCAGTCCAGACAATAACTTCATCATAAATTTTACCAGAAAGGAGTGGTTCCCAAACTGTAGAGGGCAAGAGGGTGGGAAGGCAGATTCAAAGACTGTCAAAATTCTTGAGATAATTTAAAATGTATATATTGTGTTCGCTCGCTTTGAACTTAAGCGTAGTTTAAACGAGTGCCACTACAAGTGGACTTATTTTGCACGAGAGTCACGCCACCTTTCCCTGTTACTGATGTCCTTTGCCATCTTTGCCAACCATCTATGACTACTGAGGTACTAGTAATTTACGTTCCCAAGTCAAAGACAGGAAGTCAACATTTCAGTCCAACTGATCAACATATGTAACGAACCCACTACCCCACGGTCAGAAAAGAAATGTTTAGCATGAAGGTCAGTTTCTTGTTTTTTTTTTTTTTCTTCCTCAATATATTTTGTTACAAGTGAATAATAGTACAGTAAATATGAGATTAGAAACCCGTAGATTTTGCAGAAGTTTGCATATTTTGTTCATATATATAATTAATTGTATATCGAAAAGGTTTAAAGACAAACATAGTTTTCTGTACTGAAACCTATAAATGTATCATTTCGTTTAGTTGTAAATAATATTATACAGAAGGAATTATGCTGTCATTTCCAAGAGAAGATGGCAGTTTGTTTCAGATTAGATTTTGTATACAGGAGATAATCCAGCTCCCCTCTTTCAAATAATTTATGTATTTTCCAAATGGGTTATGTTCACACGTAGCTGTCCTGTTTTAAGTTCATGTGTCAAGATTGATTCACTGATTATAAGTGCTATGGGATGATTAATCGTCTTAATCGACTTCTCGTATCTGCCGAGGGTTTATATACCGTTCTCTTCCATTTACAACCCCCTTTAATTTGATATATAATACATTCCTGATACCATATTACCAACTTGTAAGTAATAATTGCGATATAACCTTACTTCCCATTTTTGTTTGGTCCACACCTACTTGTTGTTTGGCAGCGAATTAGTTAGCTAGAATTAATGTCACAATGCCCAGGATACATTCGTGTGTAGTCCGTCTCCCTCAGCAGATATCGGAAATGAAATGCTGCTAGTCTCCATAACGCACTGATTATGAATTCACCTATGTTGTCCCCACTTAACACCATGGCAGCTTTTGTGACAAGCAATGTCAAATTCTGCGAGTCTTAGTTCAGTTAATTCATTAATCTCTGTGTCAGCCTGCATTAACTTGTGATATGTGAAGTACATTATGTGTTAGTTTTCCATCATTGATGTCACAGAATTGTGGGCATTGAAGCCATAATATCAGCTCTTTCAATACCTCGGATCCTTCGGTAGGTCCAACTAAGACTGGATGCCTTAGTATCATGTTATTTAATTAGCTGTGCTTTTTGCTGTTAACAAAACACTACCAGGAATGGGACGGTTCTCGGGTTTTCAGCGTATTTCTTATCAATAAAATTATCAATGATGCAAGAGCAGACATTCATTTCTGAAAGTTTTGACTCAGAAAACAATGCTTGGGAACCACTGCAACAGAGTTGAAAAGTAATGGTTTTTCACACATACTAAGTTACAGATGTATGAGCTGTGGTGACCATTCACTTTCCTTGATAACTCTACATTCCCAGGTAATAACAAAGCTACATTTTTACAGCATGATATTGGGAGCTTTCACAACCTTGTTTGTCACTTAGAACACAGTATAGTGACTTTTATGGGCAACTTGTTTCGTGTTTTACATAAATATACGTTCTCAAAACAAATGATACAGTACAAAATAAATTACTGGAAAAGTAGTGTATAAATTCAAATGTCCACCCTCTCTTTCTCGTTATATTTGCATTGATTATTGTCATTATGGATTTACATGAAGAAAAAAACATGTTTGAGTCTATACACAACTTTTATACAAATATATCAATTGGTCCCCAGACTATCTAGCACATCAGGACGTTTCGATTGCAGCCCTCACACCAGATTATCTAAAACTGATTTATTTGGTTGTTTCGGGATCTGAGGTGTGAAGATTGAGCGCAACCCACTACTGGTGATGCTGACCGGAATATGATCAACTCTGACCGGAATATGATCAGCGTTGCCAGAAGTGGGTTGTGCTCAATCTTCAAATATCTAAAATGTAAGCAAATATTATGTTAACAATAAACTACTCGTTCAAAGTTGTGTGTGTGTGTGTGTGTGTGTGCGTGTGCGTGCTCGCGCGTGTGTTTTAAGAAAACTTGTTTAGAGTAAAGTGGATGAGCTGTAAAAGTGTAGTGGTTTGGGGTACTAGCTGACCAAACTATAATCCATCCATCCATCATGTGCCATGCCGGTAAGCGTGGGCGGTCATGTTCTGCCATCTCACTCGATCAACAGAGTCGTGGATCAGTTCCGTGTTTCTGTCTCGACCATGCCACAAGGCCAAGCCATCCAGATACTTGTTTCTAGGTCTTCCCCTTGGTCTGTTCCCCTCGATCTTACCAGTTGTCACCAAGTTCTCCAAATCATTTCTTCTCATAACATGCCCAAAAAATTGTGACTGTCTACGTCTAATGTCTCTGATCAGTTTACGATCTTCATTTGTTTCTTGAAGGACTTGTTCATTGGTCTTTCTGGCTGTCCATGGTATTCTTTGCATTTTCCTCAGAAACCACATTTCTACAGCCATCAGATGTTTTTCAGCCTGGCTGCTCATTGTCCAAGCTTCACATCCATATAAAAGTACAGGTTCTATGTAGCATCTCAACACTCTTTTTCTCGTTTCAATTGACATCTTTTTATTGGTCAGTATGTTTTTCATCTTGCTAAAGGCTACTTTTGCCATGGCGATTCTTTTTCTAATCTCTTCAAGGCATCTCCCATCAGATGTTATTACTGTTCCGAGGTAATTGTACCTATTCACTTGTTGAAGAATATTCCCATTTACTTGTATATTACACTGTGGTATTTCGTTCTTCTTAGTGACGACCATAATCTGTGTCTTTTTACAATTTAATTCTAACCCTTGTTGTTCACTGTGTGTAACAACCGCATCTACTAAATTTTGCAGGTCCTGTTCATTGTCTGCAATCAAGACTGTATCATCTGCATATCTAATGTTATTGATGCATCGTCCCCCAATGTTGATTCCTTCCATATTTTCAATATTTCTGAAAATATTTTCACTGTACAGGGAAAACAGATCTGGAGACATTACACATCCCTGTCTCACACCTCTCTTAATAGGCTGATATTGGCTTACTTCATTATCAACTCTTATGGCAGCTTGTTGTTTCCAATATATGTTTTTTACAAGTCTAAGGTCTTTCCCATCAATTTGTAGATCTTCAAGCATCCTTATCATGTTGACATGTCTCACTTTATCAAAAGCCTTTGTGTAGTCAATGAAGCAAAGGTGTAGATCTTTGTTTACTTCTATAGAACGTTCGATTACGGTTCTCAGTATATACACAGCATTTACTGTACCCTTGCCTACTACAAACCCACATTGTTCTTCTCCTATTTCAGGTTGTATTTTCCTCCTAACTCTTTGCATGATAATTCTTAGCAAAATCTTCGTGATGTGACTCATTATACTAATTGTTCGATGTTGATCACATTCCAAGGCTCCTGATTTCTTTGGGATTGCAATAAATACAGAATTACATAACTCATGAGGTATATTTCCAGTATCATATATTGTATTAAGCAGACTGGTAACTTTATCTATTCCATATTCTTCTAAAGCATTAATCATTTCTGTTGTGACGCTGTCTGGACCGGGGGTCAAACTATAATACGGGGTTTAAACCCCAGCTCTATTTTTAAGTATTATGGCGACGGGATCGACATGGTTGCTTGAAATGGCTGCCAGAGAATACCAGGGAAAGAAATTTTGTGCGATTGTCAACTGACCTTGATATCCTGGAATTTGGTTATTCAAAACATGACCGCAACATCATGTCCCAGCATGCTTTAGTGATACCCCCAATATGTTTTAGTGCTGTCCCAACATGATTTAGTGCTGTCCCAGCATGTTTTAGTGATATTCCAATGTTTAGTGAATGGAAGATTTATTTTGTTTCCGTGACGAGGGGTAGTGAACGTGATTCACAATCCCGCATATCAAGTTCGAAATCAGCTGCAGGCGATTTGGAAGCAGACCGCCGTGTGTTGATTTTGAACAATGGTATGAGCATCAGTCGTTCAGAAAACAACAGCAAACATTTTTAACGTAAACGTTCCTTGTAAATCACAAACTGACAAGAAATGCTGGGATTGACTGTGATGTCCTGTAAAGACCATGCAACTAACTTAACCACCTTTCCGTCTTGACAGAAGATATATACATACCAGTTAATAAATATATATCATACATATAATAAGAATGCTTGAAATGATCAACATGTTGCCTTAAACTAACAGGCAGTACTGCCACTGATATAGCAAGTATTGCTGCCATATGGTGCTTCTGACAGGATACACGATAGGAGCAGTTGTTTGCAAGAACAATTACACTGTTTCAATTCACGTGCTTTGTTCAAGAATGACCTTTATATGGACTTTGTATTGTTTGTTCTGCTCTTGTTTATGTACGCTCTCTTTGAATTCAAGTGTAGTACACACGTGCTACTATTTCTAGTGCACTGGATTGATTTTTTTCGTGTGGGTTAGCTTTTCCTATTACACGTGTCCCTTGCCATCAGGCGAATCCACTCCGACTTCAAAGGTACTTGTAATCTGAGTTTCCGACTTCAGAGGTACTTGTAATCTGAGTTCTCAATAGTCTCCATAGTCAGCTGTGTCTTAAAATATTCCAAATTAGTTAATTGTTTATTGCTTGCTTATCCATTTCATACCGATTTGTTTTCATAACTGTTGATTTGATGCATGATAAGGCAGATGTGGTGAAGGCCCTCTGGGAGCACGTGAATAGTGCAGAAGAACAAATGGACTGTCATGGTCTAGAGAGAATTTAGCAGCAGGGGGTGGTCAGCGGATCTGGCCGACAGTTGTGACAAAAGCAAGATGGACATATAATCAGATACCAACGGGCACCATTAGTATTGGAACTCTTCGCTGGATCTTGAAGATGAGGAGTGAGCACTTATGGGAGTTACCCCCAGTGCAATGATGTCGGTTCTTGACTCAACTCAACTCAGCTCACAACTATTTATGTGAGTTATCCTCGTTTGGTGTACCTCCCTGCTCAATCTCTAAACACATAGACTAACTAAGGTTAAGCAAGTGATATCTGTGTATGGCAGTTCAGAAGGAATGCATGAAGTAAGGACTCAAAACTATCAGTTGTTTGTTTATATTTGAAGTATCTCACTGGACGCTGACTTGGAGTCTGCTGACAATGAAATACCCACCACTGTTGTCTTTGGTCCACAGGAATCACTATCATCTCTGATCCACATGATTGTTGCAGTCTTCTTTGTTCAAAACCATCTACCTGTGTTGACCAATGCTATCTTTATGGACTGTTGATCTGTAAAACATGTATAGTGTTTATTTATCAATGCTACTTGTGTACGACTTCTACAGTCTCTTATGATCAGCTTGATAAGTAGAGCAATGTGGGATGGATACTAGATATTATCCTTTTGTACCACATCTTTCATTGTCTGTTTTCAGCAAAGCTTTGATCAGCACATTCTGTAGTCTTCCCTGACTAACAATATCTGTAAGCTCTGTTTTTCATCTAGTTATCTAATGAATTAGCATACCAGTTATTACTGTGTAACCAAATGCTTGCTTGCTTGTGTTCATTGGCTTGAGCTCCAACGCAAAGTCCTGTATGTCGGATGAAGGCATCCTGTTGTCCAACATCAGTGTGATGTCATACAGGACCTGAGGTTTGCGTGAGTATCCGTTGTCCCATGTCTGGCTTATTGGTGTGCAGACTGGTGGTTCCTCGCCGTACAGGCAGAAACTCTCCGACTTCGGAGGAATCAACGATCCTATTGACTTTGGCCAGGACCCCGAAGGGACCTGTTGCCCAGGACACTCGGCGAGGACGCGTCAATAGGTCTTGGCCAGTATATAACCCGGCCCTGGTGCCTTTGAAACACCTCTGCGTCCCTGTAACCAAATGAAACCAGTGTGATACTGACCATACCATATATATCGAGTGCCGATTGGTCTATACAATATGGAAATAGCACCATATACCAATTATGCATCCAGGCATGGAACAGGGCCGTTTAGTTATTACTTTAGCAAATGAACGGAAGCACGCTGTAGCATGGTGTTTACTCCACTTGCCTACATAGACCGCTCCGTGGCGAAGAGTTTCGGGCGCAGTTCGTAATCCCGCATACTGCGTTCTAACAACAGCTGCGGGCGATTTAGCGGCAGACCGCCTTGCGTTGGTTTTTAATGAAATGATATGGGTGCTGGTCGTTCAGAAAGCAATGGAAAACTACTGAACGTACACTTGCCCAGGAATCACGAACTGCCAACAACTGTTGGGGTTGACTGCTACGTCTGTAAAGGATATGAAACTAACTACGTAGGCAGTGGTCCGGGTCCAATCATCAGCTGAGGCAGGATGATGTTTGTCCTAACAGGACAGCTCTGGGGTCGACCCAGCCAATAGTATGTCAAGTGTGTAAGTAAAGGACCCTGTTACACACCTTCAGGAGCACGGGACATACGTTACTAGACATATTTTTACAGACACATCGACACTCATTGATGCTGTGGTTAGTCAGGCTGGCTGCTTTGATTTCCCAAGACATTTACTGGTACATATTTTAGGCTGAGCCGACCTGGGAGCCCAGGTCAATTAAACAAATATCAAATCCTTCCCACTGCGGGTCGAACCCCATGACCATGGGAACGGCCAGTGAGCGTTTAGCCATTACATTACTGCCGCTCTCTGGCCGATCCAGCCTAACAGAATGGGTCCCAGACAATTTTCTGGGGACTGCCAGGGAAGGGAAGGCGATGAGGAAGGCAAGTCACCCCCATCTCATATATTATAGCCTAGAAGATGTCAAGACCTAACATTTCACATCCCAACGGCAATGCCTACTATGGGACTACCTTGACCTTACCAAATGAAAGCAACAAAATAAGTTATGAGAATAAATGATTGAAAAAGGCAATTCTCTGACAACAAATATTTACATATGTAATATTTACAAACCCATACAAATGCGTTTCTTTTCAAATGCATGATTGACGTTAAAGTCTATGTGAAAGTTTTCTTGGTTTCGACTTTCCAACATTGTTTGTAAATGGCTGCAATGTCTGCTGTCTTTGAAACTCTTATTTCATAATCAGCACTTCAAAGTGTTACTTACATAACGGCATTGGTTGATGGGAGTCATTGCTATTGAACCACGATAAAAGCAAATGAACTAGTATGCGGCTTTTGAGCTTGAAGAATGAGACAGATACCAAATCAAATATTTCTGACAGTATGTTTTTAGTTTGTTGATGAAGGCTTTGACATACTGCTGTGAATTTCGGATAATAAACCAATGAAAAAGATATCCCTCAAGGCTTCAGAGATCCGGTTCTAAGAATGCTGAAAACACATTGTCAGCCAAAATGAGTAATCTAAATGTTTTCAAGAGACTAAGGCCACAAAGACAATTTATCACAAACATCAATAAGAGGCAGTCAATACTCTTTGGCCACATTATGAGAAGAGAAAAACTGAAACATGTGACAAATGAACAGATTCGTGGAAAGAGTGATAGAGGAAGACAGTAATATAACATTCTTGACAGCCTTGTATCATGGCACAGAAGCGTGTCAGCGCACAAATTGATACATGCTCTCGAAGACCACAAGATGTCGAAATGCACGATCGCCCACGCCAGTTTGCAATGCACTTGAATAGCATGCTGATGATGATGATGATAATGGCTTTAGTCTAAACATTCAGAATTGTGTCTCTTAGTTGGACTCCCTGTTCTATTTGTTTGAAATCCCCAAAAAGAGCTGATTGTAATGTTGAATGTCTTATCATAAAAAAAACATTCACATAAATACTAGACATTAGAAAATTGCTGGGAAGTTAACAGTGCAAATGTAATACATTTAGTATGGTCGCCAGACACTGATGTGATCTGAATGTTCATCACTGCTTCTTCGACTGATGGGCGACCTCGATGAATCAGATCTTCCCCCATGGGATGAAACAGATGAAGCAGAGGCTGTGATAGGATAGTGAATGATTTCTGATCGCAGTGAAATATCACCCATGTCAAGATCTGAAATCTTTCTCTCCAAGATGTGTCTGCTAGAAAGTGAAATGGGAATGGGTTTTTCGATACGATGAATGCCGTGAGCATCCGAATGCCTTGGTGGAGCATGACTGTTGTAGAATTTCTCCTCAAGCTGTCTCCTATCAAACATCCCATCACTGGCCTGGCGCACGGGTCTTAACACTTCAAATGACTTTTCTTCCAGACTTCTGGAGCTGGACAGCCGTCTCTTGAAGTATTTGGCGTCTGTCGTTGACCTAGATTGGTTCAGGGCTTCATAGTTTTTGTCATCAAAGTCTCGGGACTGACCCAGAATCTCATATGTTTTGTCTCCTGGTGATGTCTGGTGTGGGGAGTTCTGTGACAGCATCTGTGGGTAGATAAAGCTGCCGGGGAGATGGTTAGGGGATGGATTGATATAGGATGAGAATGATAGGGTGACTGGAGTGGCACCAGAGTTTATGTAGTCAGAATGAGCCAGGAGGGGAAAGGAAGCACGCACTGGGGAGCGTGGTTGAATGGACAGTGCGACTCTTTCGTCTATCTGTCTTGAAGCTAGTACTCTACTGTCATGCCGTGATGCAACTGTGAGGCTTGAATGAGCCTCATTATTGGATTCCTGCAGGACTCTGGCATGATTGTCTGATGCAGAAAAACCAGTGTCTATATCATGACTATCAGACATGGACAAGTTGATCGCATTGTCAGAGCTGGATCTAGTTCCAGAATGGTGTCCATGTACAGACAGAGTTGCTCTGAGATCTGTTGGATGCTCCACGATAACTCGATTCTCATATCCACCATTTAAATGTCTGTTAGTTTCCCTTCCATTGACCTCTGAAACCGGCTCCAGGGACAAAGATTTCATGCTGTGGGATTCTAATATTGAACTAGCATGTATTCGCCTGTTATCTGACAGGTGAGATGCAGATACAACTCTGCTGTCTTCCAGGATGGCCAGACTGGAGTTACCAGCTGGTGTCTGAAGTATTTGGGAAGAAGGCAGTAGATTTATCTCAGCAGTGTACAGCTGCTCAGAGTGTCTTGGATCTTGCAATGGAATATCTACCCCATTTGAAAACCGCTGAAGCATAATAGGAAGTCTTGATTGCAAAGCAAATCTGGAGGTGGTGCTCAAAGTGAGACATGTAGAAGATTCAAGAGGAATCCTCGAAGACAGACTTGCCGGTGGATTTAGTTCATATCTGGCATTCAAAGGAATAGCAAGCTGACCATCTAGGGATGCAGGTGTTTCTTCTCTGAGATGATGAGACCCATGATGCAGAGAAATAGATCTATGATGGTCTGGAGAAGATGATCTGAGAGTCTCGTATCTTTGTGACTCTATAGCAGGCGGGGGCGATGGGTGATGTTGTCTTTCAAGACTGCTTAACAAAAGTGAAGACCTGGGGTTTTCTGATAACATTGGAGCTGGTGAACATCGGCCATCACTGGCAATCATTCTAGATGGTGGAGTGTGGACATGGAATTCTGGTGGGTTGGGCAACATCCGCTCATGGCTAGCATGTGAAAGATGTATGCTGATCCTCCCATCTTGGCTTGAATGTAGATGAGGCATACCATGCCTTCCATCATGAGCAATTGAATCACTGGATGAACCTGAAAAAACAACAAATGTGATAATGACAAGAAATATAACCACTTCTTTGCATAAACACAGAAGCCACAAACAACATGTTGCACGATTTATTGCCTGGCATATTTGTCTGCACCCGAACAGGTGCATACTGCAGCGTTATATATCATATGAAGTGAATAATGAATAATAATGTCTTGCAACAATTAACACATGTTGTCACAGGTATTGTCTGTGCAGTGAAATATGCCAGGCAATAAATCGTGCCCCATAATGTTTGTGGCTTCTGTTCAATAAGGGAACACTTTTTTATTTGTTTGATTCTGTGTGTGTTTGTGTCTTGCTTTCTTTCTGTTTTGAGTGAGTGAGCTGTGATTTGAGTCTCTTCAGCTGCATGTTAAGTAATATGTTTTGAGTTTGAAGCCTCAAAATTGTTCTGTTCCTTTACTGTTGGAAAGTTGATGTTGTCTTTGTGGTCAAAACGGGGCAGGTAGTTTAATATAGTTGTATATCCCTCTCATGGCATATTCAGTGGCTGATCTATTCAATCAAGTTTCTTTATCTACATGTCTTACTAGCTGCTTGGTTGTCTTGATGATAATGATGATGATGCTACTATTACTATTTTTTTTTTTTTTTTTTTTTTCCCGCGTTTCCATCCTGTTTCAGGATATTGCGGTCAACACCAGCATCTTTCAGCTGTATGTTGATTCCTAGGCTAGATTACGCTCATCAGCACGCCACGACATTCTGAGCGACCGGCTCCATACTCTCATAAGTCACTTTTGCGATTCGAAACACTGCTAATTCTCGTCGCGTCACGTGACGAGTCTATTACTATTACTACCATTAATACTTATACCACTACTACTTATCATATTCCCCCCCCCCCTCTGTTATTTTATTTCTTCTTCACGGCAGTAGTAGTAGCAGTTACGACCACTTGTCTACTACGTGTCCTATTTTCTTTCTTCTGCTCCTTCTTGGTTATAGCAGTAGTAGTAGTAGTAGTAGTAGTAGTAGTAGTAGTAGTAGTAGTAGTAGTAGTAGTAGTAGTAGTAGTAGTAGTAGTAGTAGTTGTTGTTGTTGTTGTGTCGATGGTGGAAGTAGTAATACAATAATGTATTTATTTGGTTGCAGTGTAAAACACAAGTTACTGCAGCCCTCCCCTGCAAAAGGTGATGATGACATTCGTACTGTGGTGTCGGAAATAGATCACAGCCTGTATTGATTGCCCTATATAACAGCCAGGTCAGTTAACCTTCAGCTGACCCAGTTTGACTACTTAAGGACACACTCAAATTAGGGTCTAATGTCAGAATCGGGTTGTAGGTCATCCAGTTACTTACCACGATAAACTAGCTCATCCCTTGCTTGCCCTCCGTGTGACCTGTGTCCAGGGTCTTTACTGTAGGGTATTGTGTCATAACCCCATGATCTTTGACCTTTTGAACAGGGGAAAAAAACGTGTGGGCGGATTAGAATATGGTTTATGACAATTGCAGATTGTAATGTTTCAGTAGTTTGCATATGTGTATATGCTACGATAACATATGCTCTAAATATTATTTTGTGTTTAAAAAAAAAAAATATCCTTTACAGGACATCGCTGTCAACATAAGCATCTTTCAGTTGATTGTTGATTTCTTGGCAAGATTACGCTCAGTAGTTTGCCATTGCTTTCCGAGCGGCCGGCTCACATACCCCGTAAGTTACCGATGCAATTCGAACTACTGCTGATTCTCACCGTCATTACGTTACCCACGAGAGTATACGAGATTACGGAGAAAAGTCGCTAACCTCTAAGCCACGAAGCCACGAAGCCGGTAGTTACTGCCATAGACAATACAATTTGAGGGGAAAGTCATTTAGTAACAGAAATTGTATTATAAAGTCCACGGAAGAGTATGGACACAGGAACATCTTATTTCAGGACACAAACTGGCTCCTAAGTAATATCCCACGTAGAGTAGTGAGGATCGATCAGTTTGTGCATGCGCAACAGTGATTACAAAGTGGCTGCTACTCTGTAGGCTTGCACTATTGAAGAACTACTGTCAACTAGTTATTCATAAGATTCCTGTTTCTTAATGATTTGTACTTCACACTTTGAGAGAGAGAGAGAGAGAGAGAGAGAGAGAGAGAGAGAGAGAGAGAGAGAGAGAGAGAGAGAGAGAGAGAGAGAGAGAGACGGAGATAGAGAGAGAGAGAGAAAACAGACAGATAGTATACTGTCAGACGTAGACATCCTACCAAGTGTCGTGGAATGCCCTCTGGAGTCTGCAAGCACCAGGGCACCGGTCTCCAAGCCCATCTCTGAAAGTCCCGAATGGCCATGATGTTGCTGCAGATGATGCCTGTGATTGGTGTCTAGATAGTGCCGATCCAGCTCTGCCAGCTGCGCTTGATGCTCTAAGCTCCCGGGGTTGGAATGTTGCCGCAAGCGGTCGAGTTCTGCTAAATGGGACAGCTGCCTCTCTCTCAGCGGGTCTGGTAAACTCGTGCGCTCCAGGGTCACATCCAGAGGACTGGGTCGATGATGGTGATGGTGGTGGATGTGGCGGTCGTCAGTCCGTAATTCTGGCATGACAAAAGAACAGGATTATTGGTGGATAGGCAACGTATGGGCTGGATTTACAAGTAAGCTTTCGCATCTCGTTGGAGGATCAAACTCTGAGGGCCGGGGTTGTAAATAAATAAGTCTGACCTTATCCCTCAAAATAGTTCTAGCTCTAGCTTGCTGTCTGTCTGTATGCCTACCTACCTACCTACCTACCTACGTGCGTACGTGCGTGCGTACGTACGTGCGTGCGTCCTCCTCCTCCTCTCTTTTTCCACACAAACACACACAAACACAAACAGAGAGAGAGAGAGAGAGAGAGAGAGAGAGAGAGAGAGAGAGAGAGAGAGAGAGAGAGAGAGAGAGAGAGAGAGAGTTTCGAAATCAGTAGTTACACAAGCAACAAGTTAACAAGCTTGCAGGATTTCTTTCCAGGGTAAGAAGTCGGTGAAAGTTGTCCAACTTGTCAGTTTCACCAGAAATAGCACAATTAGCTGAAGATGGCCATAAAAAATGAGGGCGCGAGTCAGTTGTAGGCGTATTTCACAAGCTGGAAAACCTGCTAATGACACAGTCACACATACATATGCACACACACCCATACACAAGTACACACACATATATACATATGCTAATGATGCAATTTATACGCACATCATCATCATCATCATCATCAAGTGCCTTGCCGACTGGTGATCATGCTTCTCGACATCTTGCGATCCCCAACAGTACGAATCGTTGTGTGTACTGACACCTTTCCGCGCCATGATAAAATCAGTAAACAGAAAGAAGCCATTGATACACCTTATGGCGCATTGGGCACATGTTTCTCCAGTGTTTACAGATCAGTCAGCCCTTGGTGGGTGATGCATGACAGAAGGCTGCCAGTTACATTTTCTCGCTGTCTTCCTCTATCTCTCTTTCTACAAATCTTCCTTAATTACTCACGCTAATAATTATAATACTACAACTAGCCTCCCCCCTCTCTCTCTCTCTCTCCCTCTCATATTAATGACACACACACACACACACACACACACACACACAGACACCGGGAGAATCTGGCCCACAGGGGTGACCCTTGGAGACCTCCAGCGAACAGTTCTGTATGTGACCCATGCCGGAATAGTCGCAAAGCAAACACTGATCGCTGAAGAAGAAGAAGTAGAAGAAGAAGAAGAAGAAGAAGAAGAAGAACTGATATAACACACACGCACATGCTCTCTCTCTCTCTCTCTCTCTCTCTCTCTCTCTCTCTCTCTCACACACACACACACACACACACACACACACACTCACTGACAATTACATAATGGGTCTAAAAGTACTGGTTTTCAAAACTACAAAGACAATAACATTTTGGTCTAATGTTTCAGGGAGACCATTTCATCAGGGACCAACAAGGATATCTTGTCGTCCGGCCCGCTGACACCCTGCCCAGTCCGCCGCTGCTCACACATACATAATAAGACACACATGCAATAATGTAGTGAGGCTGACAATGAACATTGTCACATTCGGTAAAACATTCCTGCTCATAGACAATAATAAGAATCATCTGTACGTTGCAAGTCTTTCTTCTGTTTTGTTTTCTTCTCCCCGCTCCTTCTTCCTTCTCCCCACTTTTCTTCTTCTTCTTTATATTTCCCCTTATCCTTTTCTTCTAAGACAAAAGCAGTATGGTCAAAAACAAGCCCAGTGTGTGTATTGTATACCTCTTTCTGACCCTAGAATTTCTTATTTTAAAATAAGTTCTTTTGACATGTTAGCTAATGAAGCCCGATCAACGACCGATAGGAGAATACAAGTACACCTGATGAACTATAAAACCGAGAATACAGGTAGGTAGGTAGGTAGGTAGGTAGTTGGTTGGTTGGTTAGTTAGTCGAGGTTCCAACTTCACGGCAACGGGTCGTCCCCATCATGCTCCGTTCCTGTGCCAGTGAATATCACACAAAATGCTCCCCATTGTCCAATGTGAAAAGTGGAACAGACAGGAATCTCTGCAATCCAACAGCCCGCACAGGTACACTGTGCATAATGCCCCCGCCAGAATGCCAATACAAAAGTCTTCCACGAAAACCACAGTTCATCGTTGATGGAATCGGCAGTCACCAGAAAGACCTCATTGACCCGGGTTTTCTCACATGGCTCTGTCTTTATCAGCAGGGCGACCCGCCGAAAGCGTCGCATTAAGCACGAACTCCGTATCTCCAGCGCCGACACCCAGGAGTCTCCTGAAAAATACACCCGTGAACCAAAAAGGCAAATCAGTCAATTCAGCAACAGCCGGTAGCCATTGTTCCGAACATGCAGGTCACTGTACAGACAAAGGCGGACATGTAAAAGCATTCCACGTGAATATCACTGCTCATAGAGTCGCGCCACGCACTTACCCAGTAGCAGGGCGACGGAACCATATAATACCAGTCCAACCTGAGGAAAATGCGAAATGCAAACCGCAGCCACAAAGATAAGTACTCCAGAGGCCGTAGCGGTTCAATGCCTAACCGCCATGCTGGGGACCGGAAGTCAAATAAGAGAATACAAGTACACCCGATCAACTACCGACAAGAGAATACAAGTACACCGAGAAAGGATCTGGATGTAGAGACAGAGAAAGACAAAGAACACGATGGAAAGACACCATTTAAGTTACCCTACACATACACGGGCATGACGCAATGAAGGCAACACCTCTGGCATTGTGAAGAAAGCGTAGACTCCCCACACGTCGATGCTTAGCATCAATTTTGGAATTCAGAAAATGAGACTTGGGGTTAGAATAGAGACTATTCTGGGTTAGACAAAGCAGCTAGTTGCTTAGTTAGTTAGTAGCCAGACTATCATCCACGCACACTGGACCATTCAGTCCATAAGTGCTCGGATCCCCTCCCCACATACATATACACACACGCGTCTACCTACCTACGAAAAATATATGAATGCATACATTCATCCGTCCACTCACTCAGGCACGCAAGCATAGACAGGCAGACAGACAGACAAACAAATACACAGGCAGACAGGCGCATATACATAAATACATACATACATACGTGCGTGCCTGCCTGCCTGCACGCACGCACACAGTCACACACATCCAGGCATGCATGCATACAGACAGACAGACAGACAGACAGACAGACAGACAGACAGACAGACAGACAGACAGACAGACAGACAGACATACATACATACATACACAGCCCTAGGATTACAGAATGAAAAACGCCCGTGATAAATAATGCAGCGAGCTGTCAGCGAGGCAAGGAACTCCTGTTTATCGTTACAAACAGTTGATCATGTTACATGAAGGAAAGACATTAAAAAATCGGCAAATCAAGAAGAGAGAATATAGGGATGTGGTGTGATTTAAAAAAGAAAAAACGCTGTAACAGGAAAAATCAATACTTTGTTGAGAAAGGTTACAATTCTAAATTAAAAACAAAATTTCCCGCGAATAATGTGCATGGCAAAAGCAGGATAGAAGCAAAAATAAAATAATTATTTACAGGCCATTAATATATAACTAGTGAGAGAAGAGTGGTAAATAATTATTGGGAGATAAGGTCGAAGGAAGAAGGAGAGGAATTGTTGCTGCACGCTGAACAATATTTGTGTAAAGTGTAAAATATAAACAGCGTACAGAGTTGCCAGATTGTGTAACTAAGAAACTGGTGTAGTTATCTTCAGCATCAGAAGAATCAAAGATGCTATAAATGGTAATACTTTCATTACAGACTATGGTTGTCACTGTGACTAAATGGATAAGAGCGCTTATTCTTCAACTTCCGTGTGTTGATGGCGAGGTAGCGAATTCAACTCCTAGACTAGTCAGTTGGACTAAAATGTTGACTTCTCGTCCTTGACTTGAGGATGTAAATTACAAATACCTATGTAGTCGGAGTGGGTGCGCCTGATGGTAGGAGACACTAGTAATAGGGAGAGCTAATCCACAAGCAAAAGTCAGTCCAGTGCACTAGAAGTAGTAGCACGTGTATGGACTACGATTGAGTTGAAAGCCAGCCAGCGCAAAATAACTACTGACATTTGTAATAATAATAATAATAATAATAATAATAATAATAATAATAATAATAAATCACTCTTTAGACTAAGACTCTCCCCCGATGTGTCTCCACCTTGCCGTGGTGGGGGAGCTTGCGTGTCCCATCGACCCCATGTGCTTGCCGATGGATGAAAACTACATATCGGACGGCTCTTGGGATAGGGACCAGACTAAGAGAGACACAACCTGCTGCTCTGCAGGTAAGACTGAGGATAGCAGTCAAAATCAGGCAAGCGATCCCTAAATCTCAGTCCGGGCATAAGGCTCCCATCCGAGGTGTATGGCTGAACGTCTCTAAGCCATAAACTCTCGGAAGTGAGAGCCTGGCCGACACAGACCTACATCAAAATTGTGATGATGTGCTGAGAACGCTACATGCTCGGCGCAGATTCGTTCGATGGCTCTTAGCTGGGGGATATGAGGTATCCCCGGATGAAAGGGCCTGACCGTTATTCGCCCACAGACGCACGGAGGTAAGGTGCTGAGCCGGCAGCACATGTAGCCTACCTCGTGAGTGAGTACATAAGGTGGAAAAACACCTCGGTCGCACGTCTCGCAGACGTCCGATAGTCTGTAACCACACTCATGGAGTGAGTGTAGTCAAAGGTGGAAAATTGTCTCGTTGACACGAAATGGAACGCCTGTCTTGCGAATCCATTACGTGGCAGCCCGAAGCGAAAGCTTGCTGTGTGGAAGCCGAAACAAGAGTCTCGAAACCCGAGGAAGGCTAACCTCATTAAAAAATGCCCGCCGGAAGCCGGAAGTGTCGTCCTACGGGTGGCAAACTAAAAATTGACACTACGCATTTACGTCCGAGTGAAATGTCTCGTCCGAATGTCTCTCGTGCTAGGAACAGCTCTGACTACCTAGTTTCCGAATGCCGCTCTTGTTCGGAACAGCTCTGACTAGGTAGTTTTCCGAATGTCTGTCGTGCCTGGAACAGCTCTGACGGGCGCAACGACAATCACATGTCCGAAAACTCGCTGAGTGGATACCGTCTGCAAACCTGTCTGGTTTGTGCGGGAATGGCCCGGGGCAAACGAAATGACCAAAATATTGAAGTGAGGATTTAAAGCAGCCATGAGCAGGACGTGACGATTCCCTCGGCTAGCCCAGAACCAGGGCGTTATGTGTCGGCCCTGCAACTATGGAAGCAACCTTGGATGGCGGAAAATGCTATGGACTGTCCCTGCCTTCCTTTGAGGGTTGACCGTTGTCTTCGACCGTTCTAACTTGGCCAGCATAGTTGTAGATGGCACCACAAAAGTGAGAGTCTCCCAGGAATGCTACCTGGTCAAAAAAAGCATTCTAAAGTCGATGTGTTGGCCTACGGGTTTCGGCCCAAGGGCGCATAACAGACACACCGCAATCACACCTGAAAAAACACCCCGGATGAACGAAAAGAAGAAGAAGAAGACTAAGACTTAGTTATTTGGCGTCAGGTTAATAGTTTCTGAATTGTTGCTTACTGCCTCTCCTTGAGCTCTCCTTGAATCTTGAGCTACAACCTACGATGGGTGACGTTTTAATATTCTGTTGTGATAATTTGGCCGTGTCCAGCGTGGTCTAGTGTTTACACACCCCAGTGATCCGGGGTTTGTTTCCGGATCCGGTCAAGGATATGCACTACTGACGAGCTCAAACGAGAGCGAAACTCGAGTCTAGTGCTTCTGCATTGACGTGGATAGGCCTCAGGTTCATACCAGAATACGATCAGCGTTTCCAGTAGTGGATTGTGCTCAATATGTAATGCCCCTCCCTCACTCCTGCCTCCGCTGTGTGTGATATTTGTCTGCTTTCAAACCCTTGGAAAGAAGATCTTGCCGCTGAGTGACATTAGAATTGTTCAAATTAAACACTTTAGTCGATATACGCTGGCGGGGATGTCAAGGAAGAGTTGGACCATCTATGGACCCTTGCGGGGTGCGATGATGACAATCCTCACCAGACACTAAATAAAGAGTTATACAAACTGAAAATCCAGACAGGGTTGGATTTCTTTAAAATGTTTAATTTGAAAGGAAACAAAACCGGAACAAACTAGAGCCCCGAACTTTTTGGGGCGGTGAAAAAATATAACTAAAACTGTTACTGTCTCGCAAAAACCGGGACGTCTGGCACCCCTAAACAGTGTACAATGTTAGACAGTGGATACACAGTTAAAAGATGATATACGTGTATCCCAGAAAGCAGACAAATTGTTTGTGGCGAAGCTGAAGCACTTGGCATTGTATCGTCGTCTACCGCTTGCTCGTCTGCCTTTGGCGTTTCCCCGTAATATGGTTTTCACAAGATTTTCCACGAGACAATGTAATGTCATTTAATGTTACCAAAATATTATCTTGATTTTCTGTGTGTATTACAGTCCTTTGTAGCAAATCTCATTTCTTCTTCAGCTTCTCTAGAACTACATTTGTTTGTTTTTATTTCCAAGACATACCACCTATTTGATTGTCTACACTTCTCGGGCCTCGGTTTGATGGTTTAATTGTTGGTACAATAAAGGATGGAGTTTGGGTGCTATGGGAAGCGGACGAGCAACGGTCCAGGTTGACACCCTGAACGCCCTCAGGAAGGCTGGACGAGTAAATGATCCAAGGGATGAAAATGATTCTGTAAGTTTGACCAGACTGCAAGAATATCAGGTCACACGGTGTGATGCTAGACAAGAGCATCTTGCGGGATGCTAAAGAAGAATGGTCAGCCAACACAGAGCTGGTGTCGTAAGTCGCTGCACGCCGATGAGATGCTGAAGATAGGATCTGAGCACGTATGGACTAATAGTTCGATGTGTAATGAGGATGACTGACTGACTGACGGACTGACTAACTAACTAACCAACCAACCAACTAATCAACTAAATAACTTGCTAGCTAACTAACTGACAGACGGACCAACCAATCAACCAATCAAAAACGGTGGAACTATAGCATAAACAGCTGGTTGTGTATCTGCGTTCTCTGATTTTTGCTTTTGTGCTTTTCGCTTTTATAAATAACTATCAACACCTACAGATTTATTAACCTTGTTACTTTGATATCCACGGACCTGTGTCCACAGCTGTGATGTTCACAGATTTCCTGAAATAAATCGCTAATCTAAGCTATCCCTGCTCAAGCTACTTGGGTGGGGAGACAACCATGCGAAATATGAACTACGCTGTGGGTAATCAGCAGCAGTTCCGTCCCTTGAACAGATTTACCACAAACAGCTGTGTTCAACATCCACATTTCTCCATGTAGCGAGTGCTTTAGTGTAATCGCCAGAGGGCCAAGTTGATAATGCCATGAGTTCAGTGGGACGAGTGTTCGACGCCTGCGATCGTTATTCGCTAAGAGAGGGAACGACGGCCACATATTTCTCCGCACAGATGAGGTCAGGGTCTTTTAGGATAATGCGTATATAGTGAAGGAGAACAGGCACACAATCTTTGCTTGGAGAGAATGGTGTGGCAGGGAATAACCAGAGGATCTGGCCGACACTCAGTACTCCAAGGAAAAGCCAGACGGACACATAATCAGATTGCTACTGGTACTATTGGTACTGAGACTCTTCGCTGATTGTTGAAGATGAGGATGGAGTGCTTGTGGGAATGTCTAGAGTGCTGTGATGTGGGTTTTTGATTCAGCTCAACTCCCCCGTACATTCAGGCCTACACAAAGTGGTGACCCTAGAACATTTATACCCGTACTAGGCATTTTTAAAATGCGCAACAAGCGATAAATGAACACGTGAACAATCAGAGCGCAAAACCAGGAAGAAGCTGTCTAGAAAAATAACCTAATCCTTTTTAACTATGTATGTGGCAAGAACGCAGTTTGTATTATATGTTTTTACGTTACAATATGTCCCCCCAACGCGTTGCTTCCCAATGGAGATTATCCCACCCTCCCCCACATACACAAACATACTTATTGCGTCTCAGCTTACACGTTACCCACTGTCATGTCCTGTCAGCTGACTTACGGAACCCGTGGCACCTAGTTTGATTTTTGCACCGCAGGATTTAAACGTCTCCAGGATCTCACGTGGGTGATTTTTGGGCTAAGTTATAAATATGGTTGTATCAGTGTCTTTTATGCTTTTGCATGTTGATGAAGACTTTCTAGCCATTCCCATTCTGTCAATTTCGATTGTGTACTTGTAAACCTGACAAATTTCACTTGTAGTTTTTGTTGGTTTATATTTTGTCTGAGCATAGTAAAAGAAAACTTGTCTCTTTATTTTGACATGCTACATAATGTATTTTGACATGCTACAAAATGTATTGTACGGAAGGAATTTCTTTGAAAGTCATGCATCGTCATCATCATCACGTGTCCAGCGTAATGGCGTATGGTTTCCCTTTCTCCACAGATCTTTGTGTTCTGGAATTAATTCTAATGATGGTATTCCTTTATGCCCTCGGCTGAGATAATCAAACATAACTTCTCTCTGTCTTCTTCTACCGCCAATCTGTCCAGCCGTCACGATGTTCTTCAATGCCTCTCTTCTCATTATATGACCAAAGGTCTCTGTCTGACAGTGGTGTATATTGCTCGACTTTCGTTAGCCCGTGCCAGACAGAATGTATTGAGCTGAATAGCTTTTAGTGTAGCTATCGGCACTACCTTTTTTTTTCTACAAACATCGTGAGACAGGCGACCATCTCTAGGCTACCATTTGTTTTGTAAAGAGTCACTATATTACAGAGTTTCCGACTTGGGTCTAGTTGGCGGGACATGTTTTCTTCTAACTTGACTAAAGACGGTTGATCGGCGGCTTGACAATCCACCATCATAAAACTCCCAACTGTTACAGAATCAGATTTCTGGCTCCAAATGTTTGACGCCCCGCACAAACATAGAGAGCCACGACTTCTGCCCTATGCGCCAACTTAGGCACGAGAGGAAAGACTAGTGTGAAAATCCCCTGCCGGCTTGCTAGGCCAGTCGCAGGTTTAGGACAAAAATCACAACAGAAGTGAGATTCCTGAGAAGAATACTCAATTTATCAAGAAGAGAGAAAGCGAACGAAAGAAGAAGAGAGAAGAAGAGAGAAAATCAGAAATGAAGAAATCAGGAGTAAAGTGGGGGGTTATAGCAGTGCTAGATATTATTGATATTAGAAGGCAGCAAGTCAAATGGTTCGGCCATGTAACTAATTTACCAACTAACAGTATAACAGCGTAATATGACATGGTTGTTGTAGGAGGCGTGAGATCGGCAAACCTATCCCGTACATAAACTTTTAACTACAAAACCCAAATAACGTTTGTGCCTTCTTGCGTTTTAATATTATTTTATTGTGTATATAATATATTATTTTATAGTTTTGTCTTTAGATTTGTTTGTATTGTTCCGTTCCTGTTGAAGATTTATATAATGTCCTAGAATACTGATTTTTATTTTATCATATATTTTGGATTGTCCTTTTTTTTGGGATGATTTTGACTGTGTGATTTATGTTCAAATTTATGGAGTCCGTTGTAAGGTATGCAGACTGTGTCCGTGTTTAGTATGTCCCATCTTTTCGCAGGAGCTACACACACCTGACTGTTTGTATTTCATAGCGTCGCTTGGCTGAGGGCCTTTGTTTCACTGAGAAGTCTACAATGAGTCGCATTGTACCGTTTCGTAGCAAGTCGCCTAGTTTTGTTTCACTGCAGATATGGCTCTGGTTGTTATGGGAAAACATAGTGTCTTGGTAGAATCTATGACTGATGAGGCTCGGCTGAGGAGAAGGGGGCTGTTGGGGGGATAGGCAACACAAGCTGGCAGCCCAGGATCATTAATACTGCCATTGTCATGATTACTTCTTGTCTTGAATGCGCTGACAAAGAACCGTGGTTTTTCTGTGAATGATGGCGAAATAATAAGCACTCGCGACTGCTCACGCGCGACCCGGGCCACATGACCAAAGCAGAACATGACACCCTCAAGTATGAAAAAATATCACGAGCTAGCGCTCTGGCTTTCTGCTGTGATCGTATTCTCAAACGAGTCCTTCGGTTTTTCATGAAGTACCTAACACCTGGGGCGTCAGAAAACAAGACGCTTTGTTGTCCCGTTCTCGCCTCCCCAGTTTCTCTTGTGTTCTTCATCGCTTGTTGTAGTTTAAATTTAAAAGATATTTGCATTCGTTCCTCAATTTTTTTGCTCTTTCTTTGAGAACAATTACAAACCATTAGCATATTTTTAAGGGTCTCTCTCTCCCTCCCTCCTCTCTTTCATTTAAATAAAGCTGGACGCCCCCCCCCCCCCCAAAAAAAAAAGTCTAGAGCGGAACCCTAAAGGGCGTGTGGAAAACCAGAAACGCGCTGCAGAAATGAAATGATATGTTCCGGCCATTATCACAACCCCATAATGCGCAGCGGGTTGGTGGTTAGGTTATGGGGGGTGCAGACGTGACACGTGACCACTTTCATGCTCATGAATTCCACTTTGTTTCCTTTCGTTTCGAGTATCCGGGCGCCCGATATAAGATTCATGCATTTTGACATGATCCATGCTCTCCTGGCCTATGCCATGTTCGTTTCCTCATTGTGTGTTTGTTTTTTCGCCCACAAGGAAACAAAAGCAATGGGCAGAATCCCCAGTGACTGACCTATGATTAGCGGGTTGGCGCTGGCTAACAAAGACCGCTGATGTTGGCCGATTAAACAGCTAATGAGATGTGTGCACGCAGCCCTGGCATTTGAAGGCGTTATTTTCCTGTCATGGCTTTCCACTTTCTCTCATTATATCAGTAACATATATTTACTAACACATTCCGTTTTTTAGGGTTGAGGTCGGGTTGGATGGGGGTTTTCTAATTAGCTTTAAGAAGTTAACATGGGAAAGTTCATAGTGCAGTAACTTCTGCTAGTGAGCAGTCTGAACTTGAACCTACAAAATTTGAGGTATTACTTTTAACTTCTTTTTGTCTCAGACAGTATTTACTTTGACTTGCCGATGCCTGCCATATTCCATAGACATTAAATAAATCTACTCAACACAAAATATCTATATCATGTGATACTCTTGTGTGGGCGAGGAGGGTAAAGGGAATCAACCACATTAATTTCAGAAGAATAAGCGTGTTGTTAGTCACAAATATAGATTTATTGTAGTGGCAAATTCACGATCCTTCATACATGTTTTCGGCGTGGGTAATCCGATATGACAAGCATTCTTTCTCTATCTCCACCTCATCTTATTTTTCTTGTTCTTTTACGTTTTCTGCTGCTTCATCTTTTTTTCCCCATCAGCCTTCTTCTGCCCTTCCTTCTTCTCCATCCCCCTCCTTTTTTCTTTCACACAATTGTAGATTCAGGTGGATGATAGGCCTGGCTAATGATGACACATTATTTAAGTGTGTCTATTTGTCTGTCTGCCACTGTGTTACCCCAAGGTGGAAGTAAAGAAGAGTAAGACAATCGTAACACCCCCTGTAAGACAATAGTAACACACCCTGTAAGACAATAATAACACCTCCTGCCAGACAATAATAACACCCCATGTCAGACAATAGTAATACCTCCTGTAAGACAATAGTTACACCTCCTATAAGACAATAGTAACATCTCATGTAAGACAATAGTAACATCTCATGTAAGACAATAGTAACACCTCCTGTAAGACAATAGTAACATCTCATGTAAGACAATAGTAACACTTGTAAGACAATAGTAACATCTCATGTAAGACAATAGTAACACCTCCTGTAAGACAATAGTAACAAATCCTGTAAGACAATAGTAACACCTCCTGTAAGACAATTGTAACACCTCCTGTAAGACAATAGTAACACCTCCTGTTAGACAATAGTAACACCTCCTGTAAGACAACTGTAACACCTCCTGTGAGACAATAGTAACACCCATTGAGCATGTCGTAAAAAGTCGCTTAAAAGTCGACAGGGTCGACTTCATCGCACCGGGTTTTATCCCATATGGCTCGGTCTCTTTCCGCAGCGCGGAAAGCGTCGCACAAAGCACGAACTCCGTAGCTTTTAGCGACGACTCACAGGAGTCTCCGAAACATTTTAACTCGTAAACCAAAGGGTGCGGCCCGGAATCGAACCCACAACCTTCGGAGCACGAGTCAAACGGCTTGACCACTTCCCCACAGAGACTCCCGAGAATGTCGTAAACGGCGACTAATAAGGATAGGTCTAAGACTGGCTATCACACGCCGTAGAGTAAACTTAACATCTCCTAACTAACATCCAACCAGTTAACATCCAACATACCCCCCCCCTCCCCAATCAACGTCCAACGAATCAACATCCGACAAACCAACATCCAACATCCCCCCCCCCCAAAAAAAAAAAAAAAAAAAAATCAACTAACGTCCAACGAATCAACATCCGACAAACAAAACATCCAACACGCCAACATCAAACCAATCAACATCCCGCCAACCAACCTCCAACCAACCGGATTTAATAGTGAGCCAATTTTATTATCTTATTTTTCAGTATGCATTCTAAGTGACTGTCAAATTATCCGAATCATACGACCAGCCGTCTGTCTATAAACAATATCCTAATCATACGACCAGCTGTCTCTCTATACAAAATATCCCAACCATGCGACCAGCCGTCTCTCTGTACAAAATATCCCAACCATAAGACCAACTGTCTGTCTATACAAAATATCCTAAACATAGGACCAGCCGTCTCTCTATACAAAATATCCCAACCATACGACCAGCCGTCTGTCAATACACAATATCCTAATCATACGACCAGCTGTCTCTCTATACAAAATATCATAAACATAGGACCAGCCGTCTCTCTATACAAAATATCATAAACATAGGACCAGCCGTCTCTCTATACAAAATATCCCAACCATAAGACCAGCTGTCTGTCTATACAAAATATCCTAAACATAGGACCAGCCGTCTCTCTATACAAAATATCATAAACATAGGACCAGCCGTCTCTCTATACAAAATATCATAAACATAGGACCAGCCGTCTCTCTATACAAAATATCCCAACCATAAGACCAGCTGTCTGTCTATACAAAATATCATAAACATAGGACCAGCCGTCTCTCTATACAAAATATCATAAACATAGGACCAGCCGTCTCTCTATACAAAATATCCCAACCATAAGACCAGCTGTCTGTCTATACAAAATATCCTAAACATAGGACCAGCCGTCTCTCTATACAAAATATCATAAACATAGGACCAGCGCCGGTCTCTCTGGCCGAGGGGTTACACCACTTTCTCCGTAATCCCGTTTATCACGCAGAGTCTCGTAGCGGGTGAGAACTGGGAGCGGTTCGTCCCTCGCTGGTGACTTGCGGGATAACTGATCCGGCCGCTCAGAAAGCAATGGCAAACTACTGAGCGTAATCTTGCCAAGAAATCAACAGACAGCTGAAAGATGCTGCTGTTGACAGCGATGTCCTGTAAAAAGGATATGCGAATTGAAAAAAAAAAAAAAATACGACCAGCTGTCTGTCTATACAAAATATCCTAAACATACGACCAGCTGTCTGTCTATACAAAATGAAACACAAGGTATGGTAAGATCCTGTGGAGAAATAACAAACACACAAACACATTGACATACCCTACAATGACCTGAAGTCCTTGTAAGGGACGCACATGTGTTCATGCTTGTTGTTTTTGAGCAGGATCTTGACACATCTTCCTGTTTCTTTTTATATCGTGTATCCTGCTGCAGTCAAGATCTGTCTTTGTCTGTCTATACGTACACCAGCGGTGCTTTCTGGCTCATTCATCATGTGCCGTGCCGATAAGCGTGGGCGGTCATGTTTCGCCATCTCACTCGATCAACAGAGTCGTGGATCAGCTCTGTGTTCTTGTCTCGACCATGCCACGTGGCCAAGCCATCCAGGTATTTACCTCTCTTCCCAATGATCTTGCCAGTTGTCACAAAGTTCTCCAATTTATTTCTTCTCATAACATGACCAAATTTTTCTGACACAAATAAACACACGTAGTATTGTTTGGCGCTCACAGAAGGGGAAGAAAGAAGTAGAGACCAGAGGACGAACTAGACAACATAAAATTTGAAATCGATAGTTACCGACCAGATTCGAACCTGTCACCTCCAAAATGGCGACAGGGCTATGCAGCAGGAACACGTGTACTTCGACGCATGATCAACTAGACACTCCAAAGTTGGTCATGCGTCCAAGTACACTTGTTAGTGCAGCGAGGCGCTGTCGCCATTTGGAGGTGACAGGTTTGAATCCCGGTCGGTAACTATAGGTTTCAAATTTTATGTTGTCTAGTGCGTCCTCTGGTCTCTACTTCTTTCTTCCCCTTCTGTGAGCGGCAAACAATACTATATGTGTTTATTTATGTAACTGTTTCAGCAGCCTCAACTGGTTCCCAAATTGATTTCTCGTTGCAGATGACATCTTTTTATTAGTCAAAATGTTTTTCATCTGGCAAAAGGCTACCTTCGCCATGGCGATTCTCGTTCTAATCTCTCCAAGGCATCTCCCATCAGATGTTACAACTGTTCTGGGATAATTGTACCGATTCACTTGTTTAAGAATATTCCCATTTTCTGGTTTTAAAAATAGTTTCATGTCCTTTACAGGACGTTGCAGTTTTTGGCTGTTCGTGATTCTTGGGCAAGTTTACGTTCAATAGTTTGCCAGTGCTTTCTGAACGACCGGCTACCATTCCATTTCATAAAAATGAACCAACTTAAGGCGGTTTGCTGCCACATCGCCCACAGCTGTAGACAAACTGAATGATTTTCTGGTATGTATTGTCATTTTGAAGACATCACAAATTATTTATTCACAAACAGGGAACAACCAGAAGATCTGACCAACACTCAGTACTCCGAGGTAGGACCAGAAGGTCGCATAATCAAACTGCAACTGGTACAATTAGTAATGGGACTCTTTGTTGGCTGTTGAAGATGAGGACGGAACACTTATGGGAATGCCCCGAGTTCTGTGATTTCGGTTCTTGACTCAACACAAATCATGCACTAGGACAGTGGTTCTCAACAGGTGGGGACTTCCTCATAGGGGGGAATTTTAGGGTTCGGGGGGGGGGGGGGGGTAGGAAAATTAAGATTATTTTAAGATCGCGTTAATACAAGAACCGATTACTTGATATTGTATTTCCTTCTATACTTTACGGTTCTGTACTTCTCGCCCTTCTGAAATTCGTTTTATAACGTAAGTAGACCCGCAAATCACGTATTATGCAGACTACTAAACTTGTTCTAGTATGTGTTATTACATTAAGCTTCCATTTTTACGTATACTTTGTAGGGGCGGGAGGGGGGAATGTATAGGGAGGAAATACGAAAGGGGGGGGGGAATAACATTCAGAACATATTATGAAGGGGTGCATGGGCAAAAAAGGTTGAGAACCACTGCACAAGGAGGGACGCAGAGGTGTTTTCAAGGCACCAGGGCCGGGTTATATACTGACCAAGACCTATTGACGCGTCCTCGTCGAGCGTCCTGGGCAGCAGGTCCCTTCGGGGTTCTGGCTAAAGTCAGTAGGATCGCCGATTCCTCCGAAGTCGGAGAGTGTCTGCCTGTACGGCGAGGAACCACCAGTCTGCACACCAATAAGCCAGCCATGAGACAACGAATACTCACGCAAACCTCAGGTCCTGTATGACATCACACTGATGTTGGATAACAGGATGTCTTCATCCGACATACAGGACTTCGCGTTGGAGCTCAAGCCAACGAACACAAGCAAGCAAGCACTGCACTAGGACAACCAATCGGAAAGACTGGCGTTGAAGTCGTGTGATCATGTTCCTCCAATGGCTCATGCTTTTAAATGTTGCTTTTCAGTAAGTTTAACAACAGATCTTCGCCTGCCCTTCATGTTGCTTTACAGTAAGTTTAACAACAGATCTTCGCCTGCCCTTGATGTTGCTTTCTAGTATGTTTAATAACAGATCTTCGCCTACCCTTGGTGTTGCTTTACAGTAAGTTTAACAACAGATCTTCGCCTGCCCTTGGTGTTGCTTTACAGTAAGTTTAACAACAGATCTTCGCCTGCCCTTGATGTTGCTTTCCAGTATGTTCAACAACAGATCTTCGCCTGCCCTTGATGTTGCTTTACAGTAAGTTTAACAACAGATCTTCGCCTGCCCTTGATGTTGCTTTCCGGTATGTTCAATAACAGATCTTCGCCTGCCCTTGATGTAGCTTTCAGTAAGTTCTTCTGCTTTGCGTTCATCCGGAGTGTTTTTTCTGATTTGATTGCATTGAGTCGTTAGGCACCCGTGGGCCGAAACTATTGGTCCAACTCATCCGACTTCTGCGTGCATTTTTGACCAGGTTAGCTCTCCTGGGAGACTCTCACTTTTGTGGTATCGTCTGCATCCCAGCAGGTCAAGTTGGAACGGTCGTAGACTTTACGGTCATCCCTCAAGGGAAGGCAGGGACAGTCCGATACATAGCGCCTGGTGTTGGACTCACCGAGGGAATCGTCACGTCCTGCTCATGGCTGCTTTCATTCCTCACTTCAATATATTGGGCATATCGTTAGCCACGGGCCGTTCCCGCACAAACCAGACCGGTCTGCAGACGGTATCCACTCAGCGAGTTTTCGATTCGGACATGTGCTTGTCGTTGTGGCCGGACAGAGCTGTTCCGGGCACGACGGACAGAGCTGTTCCGGGCACGACGGACATTCGGATAACTAGCTAGTCAGAGCTGTTCCGGACATGAGCGACATTCGGAAACTAGGTAGTCAGAGCTGTTCCTAGCACGAGAGACATTCGGACGAGACATTTCACTCGGACGTATATGCGTAGTGCCAATTTTAATTTTGCCACCCGTAGGACGGCACTTCCGGCTTCGGCGGGCATTTTTAATGAGGTTAGCCTTCCTCGGGTTTCGAGGCACGTTAGACTTGTTGTTGTGATGTCGCCCACATCTCAGCTGGTCAAGATAGAACGGTCAAAGACATCACGGTCAACCCTCAAGGGAAGGCAGGCGCAGACCATGGGCGTTCCCCGATAACCAAGGAGGCTTCCATTGTTGCAGAGCCGGCACATATTGCTCTGAGACTGGGCTCACCCGAGGAATTGCCACGTCCTGCTCATGGCTGCTTTAGTTCCTCACTTCCATGTATTGGGCATATCGCTTGCCACTGGTCGCTCAAATACAAACTAGGAACGGTCAGTCTGAGGACGACATACACTAGGTAATCTTTCGCTTCGGACCACGCAATGGATTTGCTAGCCGTGCGTTTCATTTCGTGTTATTGAGACGTTTTTCCACATTGACTACACTCTACGAGTATAGATACGGACATTTTTCGTAACCATTTCATGCGACTGGGGCACTTTTCTACCCTTAGTACTCGCTCACGAGGTAGGCTACATGTGCTGCCGGCTCAGCACCTTACCTCCGAGCGCGTTCAGTGAGCGAGAAACGGCCAGGCCCTCTCATCCGGGGATCCCTCTTATCCCCCAGCTGAGAGCCTTCGAACATGTATCTGAACTAAGCATGTAGCGTGCTCAGCATCTCACCTCCATTTATCGGTAGGTGGGTATCGGCCCGGCTCTCACATCCGAGTGTTTATGGCTTAGAGGCGTTCAGCTATATCCCTCAGCTGAGAGCCTTAGAGTATGTGTCCGGACCAAAATTTAGCGGCACCGTGCGCCTATTTAGACTTTGCTATCCTCAGTCTACCCGCAAAGCAGCAGGTTGTGTCTCTCTTGGTCTGGTCCCTAACCCAAGTCCTGTCCGACATGTAGTTGTGCATCTGTCGACAATGCTCTTGGGATCTCTGGGACACGAAAGGCCCCCCCCCCCCCCCACAGCGACAAGGTGGAGACACATCGGGGGGGGGGGGGGGGTTCAGTAAGTTCAATAACAGATCTTCACGTTAACTAGTGCTGTGGCGAAGGGGTTAAGAGAGTTGTTAGTAATCCCACATACCACGTTCGAAACACAGCTGCGGGCGATTTGGAAGCAGACCGCATTGCGTTGAGTTTTATACAATGGTATGAGTGCCAGTCGTTCAGGAAGCAATAACAAATAATAATAATAATAAATAACTAATCTTCATGATCTATATTGTGACTTAGTCCAGATAACCGTAGGCTGTGATATTCAACAGTTGTCTATTCTTTACAATATCTCTAATAATTTGTTCATTTGATCTCTTTTCAATTCACCTTATTGTTTTCATCCCACGATAACACCATATCTCGAAAGCTTCCATGTTCTTTTCATCTCTTTTTCTTAAGTGTCCATATTTCAGAAGCCTATGGTGCTATGGACCATGTATGCAGAACACACTTAAAATCTCTAGTGTTTTATCAGTCTACACGTTTGCCAATATGATTTTCTTGTTTACACTGTCTGTTGTGGAGACGTATTGGTGTAGTAGTTAACTGTCTTAACTGTATATAAATGTATTTTCTTTACTTTATTTCTGGTTCTAAATAGTTCTTATATTACACACGATTACTGGTTATGCTGACCATCTGTATGTGATCCGGTGGTATTTTCTATAATTTGATACTAGCACACAGCTTTCTCGCAATACAAACAATGGTTTTACTGACAGTATAAATGTTTAACGATGGTATTTTCTACTATCTAAAGCCCACATTGTGTTAGTTCACATTACAGACGCTGGCTTTGCTGACAGTATATATGTTTAAGGATGGTCTTTGCTATCTATCTAAAGCCCACATCGTGTAAGCTCACATACAAACACTTACTGGTCTTACTGCGCGGTTCTCTTGGTCCATCCACGGTCACCTTGATAGCTTTCTGGTACAAGGCAACCTGAGGGGGGTTTGTAAACACAGCGATAGTCAAGGTAAAGCTCTTTCCTGGGGACATAAATACAGACATATTATTATTATTATTATTATTATTATTATTATTATTATTATTATTATTATCTCTACTGCTGCTTTTATAACAGCAGCAACAACTGCTGCTACTAAGCACTTTATTTTAGTATTGCAGTATTTTACCGGAGATTTATTTGCGTTAATTTTCGGTTTCTTAGGATAATTAACCATGTAGAACACCTACGCTTCCTGAAACAATCTCAACTCGGTCAGTAAGGAAGATCTTTGAAGCTATTTCTAGCTCGTCCTTCCTGTACAAACCTCTTCTTTTGGCAACTCCTACAACCCGTGGATGAAACACACACAACCCGTGGGTGAAACACCTACAACCCGTGGGTGAAACACCTACAACCCGTGGGTCAAACACCTATAACCCGTGGGTCAAACACCTATAACCCGTGGATGAAACACCTACAACCCGTGGGTGAAACATTACCAACCCAGGTTTCATCCAGTCAGTATGCATCTGCTTTGCTGAATCATAACTCAGTTACATCCACTCACTGCGACAGATGCAGGCCTGTTCTGGGTAACTCAAACTGAACCACAGTTAATTGAACTTAAGTATTAAATTCATATTCTTCAGGGATTCATAGCCAGCTAACTAACCAACCAACCAACCAACAAATTAGTCAGTCAACCAACTAGACAACCAACTAGCCAACCAACCAACCAACAAACGAGCCAGACAGCCAACCAACTAGCCAACCAACCAACCAACAAACGAGCCAGACAACCAACCAACTAGCCAACAAAGCCAGACAACCAACCAGCCAACTAACCAACAAACTAGCCAGGCAGCTAACCAACCAAACAACCAATCAGCCAACAAATCAGCCAACGAGTCAAACAATCAACTGATCCAGAACATTAACTAACACCCATTCCATGAAGCTGGGTTGATGTTCAAGATAAAGAGCAAGAAGCGTACATGATTTAAAATAGCAAATCATCTCAAACATTGCACTACCTGTACTGTATGCCCCGTATGTCCTCGAAGATGTGCACTAATCAAGACTGCTGTTCGGAAATCAACTTTAGTACAGGTACGAGCCTACAGAGGAGTGTCCAGAACTGGCAATTTAGTGATAGACTTACAGAGTAAAGAAAGAGACTACAGTAACATTTTAGTAATAGACTTACACATATAGTAAAGAAAAGGACCTACAGTAACATTTTAGTAATAGACTTACAGAAACGGTAAAGAATAGACCTACAGTAACTTTCAATTCGATTCTATCATTACAACAACTCCGTTCAACCTCAAGGAGAAGTTATAGTAGGGTCCATCACAGACTCAGCATGATAGTCCCAGTGACTAGTCAGCCACCAAAACAGATGCCCATTGTTTTACTCTCAGTGTCCTACAACAAGGAGGAGGAGGAAGAAGAAGTAGAAGAAGAAGAAGAAGAAGAAGAAGAAGAAGAAGAAGAAGAAGAAGAAGAAGAAGAAGAAGAAGAAGGAGAAGGAGAAGAAGAAGAATAAAGAAGAAGGAGAAGGAGAAGAAGAAGAATAAAGAAGAAGAAGAAGAAGAAGAAGAAGAATAAAGAAGAAGAAGAAGAAGAAGAAGAAGAAGACTGAAGAAGAAGAAGAAGAAGAAGAAGAAGAAGAAGAAGAAGAAGAAGACTGAAGAAGAAGAAGAAGAAGAAGAAGAAGAAGAAGAAGAAGAAGAAGAAGAAGAAGAAGAAGAAGAAGAAGAAGAAGAAGAAGAAGAAGAAGAAGAAGAAGACTAAAGGTACACATGCATATGTGTCGTCTGTCTATTTAATCACCTCCCACTCGTGTATCGAAAAAAAAAAAAACATATTGCTGAAAGTTCTACAGGAATGGTCTGTGTGCAACGTGTGCAACGTGTGCAACGACCTTGCAAAGATAAACTGCCCCACTCAAAGCGGTATGCAACTAATTAAGATATCCAAATTAAAAACTTGCGAATTCGTCGAAAGATCTTGTATGACAATGTAATCATCAAAGAGAAAGATCGCAAGAAGAAGACTGAGGCTGTGTCATATAGTCACGTTAAAAACAAAAAACCCATCTCAAAGGCAAATGTGACAATGATTCGGGTGTGACCCCGGGTCCAGTCAAGGATATCCACTACTGACGAGCTCAAACGAGAGCGAAACTCGAGTTTAGTGCTTCCAAATTGACGTGGACAAGGCCTTAGGTTCATACCGGAATATGATCAGCGTTGCCAGTGGTTGGTTGTGCTCAATGTTTAAATCTCAAATCCCGGAGAAAAAAACCCAAATAAATCAATGACCGCAGGGCCGGAAGTCGAACGCATAATTCACAACGATAGTAAGGCCCCTTGAGGCTCATGACTTTTTAGAACGTAAAATATGATGTAAATTCTTGATACAATTCTAATGCTCAATTTCAAGGTTCTGGGTTTTTTTTTTTTTTTGGGGGGGGGGGGGGGGGATGTTAACTGACAATAAAATAGATCTCTAGTTACGATGTGCAGGGTGGCTTCCCGCCCATATTGTTGTTCTGTCGGCGCTTTTGCTCACAACGTGCCCTCGTCCAATCACCAAATTAAAACAAAATGCTCGCGGTGAGGTCACGGCATATCAGGCCCGACCTCCCCTCTCCCGCTCACAACACACCAGGGAGAATAATAGAATTATCCAAGGGGATGACATCTCCAGCCTCGAACCACAATTAGTCGATTCGTCTGCTCAAATGTCACCCGGAGCAAACAGTTGTGGGCTCGCAATGTTCCAACCCAACAAAAAGAAGGCGAAAAAAGATATAAAGAGGCCAGCAAAAGACCCCTACCCACAGAACCCTGACAATGTTCCCGGCGGGCTTACCCATCCTCCAACCCAAAACATGGGTGCTCTTTTGTGGGTTCCGTGGAATCAATTGAGGAAATGAAAGAAGTTAGGGCCCTCGAACTACAGGAAAAAAAACTATTTCCCTCTTTAGGGGGGAAAACTGCATGTTTGGGTGAGGAAATCTGTAGAGATTTGGATCGCTTTGAAGCGGGAAAAGAATTAACCCCACAGTCGTGTGACCGAAGCCTACAAAGCAAACACGAAATAAAAACCGCTGACTAACGTTACGAGAACTCACGTCTTTCTCACTTCAACAGAGATTCATCTAAAACAGCCTGAAAACATTCAATAACGGCCCCAACCGTGCCTGCTCCTCTCTGTCTGTCTGTCTGTCTGTCTGTCTGTCTGTCTGTCTCTCTCTCTCTCTCTCCTGGGGGGGGGGGGGGACACAACATTTAAACCCTCAAATTATACATTTCATCTTTCATAAAAGTCTACATGTGTAGCGTATAGTTAGTTTCAAGGCAAGTAGTGATAGACAAGAGGTCTGCGTGGCCGCGGGAAATACACTAACGCTCAAACTTCCGGTACGCTAAACGTGGGTTCATCCAATTCACCGGTCAGTTGGACTTAACGTTGCCTTCTTGTTCAGAAAGCAAAAGCAAACCACTGAAAGTAAAATTGTCCGGTAAGTAAACGATCCTGGGGTTGGGGTGCTAGCAACGTCCTGCAAAGAAAATGTAACATGTGTACAATCTTATCTACCATACCTTTGTCGACATTTAGCGTCTTGATAGCGTTAACACACTTAGAGACGTGCAGGTTAACACACGTAGAGATGAACAGGTTAACACACGTAGAGATGTACAGTCTCATCTGTCATACAACTGTCTACATCAGTGGTTCTCAACCCTTTTTAGCCCATGCACCCCTTCACCATATTTTCAGCATGTCACTCCCGCCCCCCCCCCCCCTTTAGTATTTCCTCCCTATATGTCCTCCCACTCCAACACATTATACGTAAAAATTGAAGCTAAATTTAATAACACATACTAGAACAAGTCTAGATGTCTACGTAAAACGTGATTTCCGGGTCTACTTACGTTATAAAATGAATTTAAGAAGAGCGAGAAGTACTAAACTGTAAAATATGGAGGGAAAAACAATATCAAGTAATCGGTTCTTGTATTAACGCGATCTTGAAATAATCTTAATCCCCCCCCCCCCCCCACTGGAAACCCTAAATCCCCCCCCCCCCCGAGGGCTGAGGACCACATGTAACGTGTTGTCAGCATTAAAACACACAGTGATATAGAATGTCATCTGTCATACAGGTGTCTACATGTAGCGTATTGACACAGGTGGGTGCAGTCACGTGTGAGGCAAACAGGACTGCAAGAGCTGTGAAGAAAAGACAGGACAGAAAAACCACTGCAGGAAATCCTCCTCCAGAAACGTCAAGCATTCTTTGTCCACATTGTCAAAGAACATTTCGAGCCAAAATAGGCTTTATCAGCCATCTTAGAACTCACGGCTCCATACTTTCAACCCCACTGGATGAAATGAATGGTCATCATCATTCTTGATGGACAAACAACAACAACAACAACAACAACATTGATATCGTTAAAACACATAGTGATACACAGTGTCATCTGTCATACAAGTGTCTACATGTAACGTATTGTCAGTCTTAAAATTAAAATGTATTGATGTACTGCACGAATTTTACTGAAGTCAAACATCAACTGATACACAAATATTGATTGGTTGTCTGCAAAGCATCCCAGACCAGGTGATCGAAGAGAGCCAGTCGACGGGATTATCACAAAAGGTTACAGAGAATGTATGGTAGTCTCTAAGTAAGTACAAACTCCAATGTGCTCTTTAAACATCACGAAAACCAAATATATCAATACTTTTAAATAGCATGGCAACACGGTGACATCTGATGGCAGATATGACACTTTATCATCATCACCATCATCAGCTTAATCATCATCATCATCATCATCATTATCAATATATGCCTTGTCGATAGACGCGAGCGATCACGGTCATCCCCAAGAAAGAAAAAATACCAATGTGTTCTTTAAACAAAATAACACTCAAATAAGTCAATAGTGCACTGTATGTATAGACAATGACTTTATTACTCTGTTATAGTGCTCTGTATGTATAGACAATGACTTTATTACTCTGTTATAGTGCTCTGTATGTATAAACAATGACTATATTACTCTGTTATAGTGCTCTGTATGTATAGGCAATGACTTTATTACTCTGTTATAGTGCTCTGTATGTATAGACAATGACTTTATTACTCTGTTATAGTGCTCTGTATGTATAGACAATGACTTTATTACTCTGTTATAGTGCACTGTATGTATAGACAATGACTTTATTACTCTGTTATAGTGCACTGTATGTATAGACAATGACTTTATTACTCTGTTATAGTGCTCTGTATGTATAGACAATGACTTTATTACTCTGTTATAGTGCACTGTATGTATAGGCAATGACTTTATTACTCTGTTATAGTGCTCTGTATGTATAGACAATGACTTTATTACTCTGTTATAGTGCTCTGTATGTATAGACAATGACTTTATTACTCTGTTATAGTGCTCTGTATGTATAAACAATGACTATATTACTCTGTTATAGTGCACTGTATGTATAGACAATGACTTTATTACTATGTTATAGTGCTCTGTATGTAAAGACTATGATTTTCTCCACTGTTACCACAGCTCTATATGTAAAGACTATAACATTTCCCACACATTACCGGGCTCCGTACGAACAGAACATGACTTGTAAAAACATCACATTACTGAGCTTTGTACGTATAACACATGACTTTTCTATCATATTACCTGGCTCCGTACGTATATAACATTACTGTTTATCATATTACCGGGCTCCGTAAGTATAGAACATTGCATTTCTATTTCCCCGGCTTCGTACGTATAGAACATGACCTTTCCGCATGTTACGGCGACTCCGTGTGTATTGGACATAGCTTCTCCCAACATGTTACCCTTCTCCGTATGTAAAGAACATGACTTTTAAAAGCGAATTAACAATTGTTTGACATAAAATTGCATTTAAAGAACAACCGAAACAAAAACACAAAGCAGATGAGATCAGAAAAGTTGCCAGGAGGAACACTTGTCACAAAATGCATCTCCATTTTTTTAGCCTGAATTGGTTGTTCATCAAGACCCTATCCAGCATTTGGGTTATGCCCCTTGCCCCAAGGGAACTAATACATCGTGGTGGGCGACCAGCGGATATGGCACCGACTAGCACGGAAAATCGAGAGATTATCGAATGAGCTCAAAAAATGCTCTTCAACGATTGCGTGGGAAATTGCTCTCTCAGAAACTAAACTTCGCCATTTCTCATTCTTTAAAATTATGCATAAGAGCTCCATAACTTTGTTGTCCTTATAACTGAACTGCAGCGGGAGAAGACAGAATGGCTGCCTTGAGTTCTCTATTGAAGAAATTGTTGTTAGAATGAAGTTAATGAAGCGGCAATCTGTATGTATGCACTTGTATGTACGTTGATTACATGCGGAGCAGAAATCGAGGAGTTGATTCTCGAATGTGGCACGACCAGCGCGGCTATAAGACTGACCCGATTTGAAGCTTGGAAACCGATCATTTTTATTATTAGTGAAGTGGCAAGGAGGGGAAATGAGCCCTAAGTCTGACAAATCCGTGACCCGGTATATGTGACAAACCTTCTTCTTCTGCCATTTACCACTCATTGGTTCATAGGATCTCAACCAAACCACGCCAATCCACCCAATCTTTTGCTATTGCCTGCAACATCCCCTATATAAATGGCGATTCCGACCGTTGCTATGCAAACAGAAGGACTTCCTGTTAAATCTTAGATTTTCGTCAGGATAGTGTACTCAATAATTGAACAATATCAGCGACTGTGTGCTTGGTGTTTCTGCCAAAGTATTATGCATTTATTCAACTCTATGATATATCATTCTGCTGTACGCACCTGATGAGATGCAGAGAAACATGCCAGACAAAATAAAATAAAAACGTGCATTACTTTGATTATGACGTCTGGGTAAGGTAATACATTGTATATAATAATAATAATAATAATAATTGTAATCATCATCATCATCATCATCATTATAGTAGTGGTTGTTGAAATAGTGGTAGCAGTAGTAGTAATAATAATTGTATATAAGTATATCTGTAGTAGTAGAAGTAGTAACAGTAACAGCAACAACAACACAAGCAGCAGTAATAATAATAACAACAACAGAAACAACCGCAATTTTTTTTAAATCTATCAAAAACGACAGCACAAACAAAAGCAATAACAGGAAAAGAAAAGGCAATAATAATAATAATAATAATAATAATAATAATAATAATAATAATCAGAAACGGCAGCAACAAAAAGCCCAAATAGCAGTAATAATAATAGCAAAACAACAACTTAACCAGGTAATAACGACAACACAAACAATAGCAATAACATAAACAGCAGCAGCAGCAGCAGCAGCAGCAGCAGCAGTAGTAGTAGTAGTAGTAGTAGTAGTAGTAGTAGTAGTAGTAGTAGTAGTAGTAGTAGTAGTAGTAACTAGGAAACAAACAAGCACACTTAATGGTTCTAAAAGACCCAGCGAGTGTACATACACATCAACAGACAAACTGTGGGATGCACTAGCTGGTCGAGACTCTCCACGAGCGCTCGGGTACAGCTATAGGCTGCTACAAAGTGGTTGTTTGTGGTGATGAAGTTTGGGCAGGGGAGAAGGGGGCAGTTGGTGCGCTCGTGCCTGGCAGCGGGGCCAGAAAAATGATGACAGCTGTGGTGGCACGGATGACCCAAAAAAACTGAAGATGAACGACCCCCAATGATAATTGGGTTTTCTATCCCTGGCTTTTGTTCCCGTTTCTTGTTTAGGGTGGGGTGGGGGGATGGAGGGCAGGGGTTGTGGTGGAGGAGGGGTCAGGGGCGGGGGCGAAAAATCAATATCGTTATGCACGAGCGGAAACTGAGAAAACCAAAGGGGAAAAGGATGACTACTCACGTGACTGATTGATTTGCTGACTGAGTGACTTGGCGATGTTGCTAGAGGGCAGTGTGCTCAACCTTTCAGTTGTGTGTGTTGGACTTGTATTTATGAAATTAGTGAGCTGCGGTAGAGATGTGTGTGACTCGCACGCTTTCTTGCCGGCATGGAGGCCATGTGTTCGCTTCTAACTATAGGTCGGGATTGAAAAGAAATAGCCTGTGATCCCAGATCCACACAGCCTTGTATGGGTAAAAGGATGTGTTCTAGGAAGTAAAAGCGACGGTCTTAAAACTGACCACGCCACCCATCCAATGTTGATTGGTCAATAACAAATGTGAGGCAGGCATTGTATGCCCAAAACTTCTCAAGCAGCTGAAAGTGATCCATTACTTCACTTATCTACCCGATTCTATTTTACACGATCCTTACGTTTGACAAGCAGCTAAAAGTGATCCAGTACTTCACTTATCTACCCGATTCTATTTTACACGATCCTTACGTTTGACAAGCAGCTAAAAGTGATCCAGTACTTCACTTATCTACCCGATTCTATTTTACATGATCCTTACGTTTGACAAGCAGCTGAAAGTGATCAATTACTTCACTTATCTACCCGATTCTATTTTACATAATCCTTACGTTTGACAAGCAGCTGAAAGCGATCCCTTACTTCACTTATCTACCCGATTCTATTTTACATGATCCTTAGGTTTGACAAGCAGCTGAAAGTGATCCATTACTTCACTTATCTACCCGATTCTATTTTACATGATCCTTACGTTTGACAAGCAGCTGAAAGTGATCCTTTACTTCACTTATCTACCCGATTCTATTTTACATAATCCTTACGTTTGACAAGCAGCTGAAAGTGATCCATTACTTCACTTATCTACCCGATTCTATTTTACATGATCCTTACGTTTGACAAGCAGCTGAAAGTGATCCATTACTTCACTTATCTACCCGATTCTATTTTACATGATCCTTACGTTTGACAAGCAGCTGAAAGTGATCCATTACTTCACTTATCTACCCGATTCTATTTTACATGATCCTTACGTTTGACAAGCAGCTGAAAGTGATCCATTACTTCACTTATCTACCCGATTCTATTTTACATGATCCTTACGTTTGACTTGATTGACATCTTGCCGTCTTGACGGACAATATTTTGTAAAAAAAAAAAGGAGTTATAGCGGGCGTTTGTAAAGTCTCACTGCACTTTGTACTTAGAACACTTTTGAAAAAGGAAGTGTATGATGTCATAAAAATAAATGTGCTCCACAGTCCACCGTGAAGCAATATGCAGCGAATGGGTGTCGTCTGCTGGAGAACTTCTTTGCACTCCAAACAGAATGGTGTTATCAATGAAATAAAGAAATTATTTCTGATGTGTTCTTCATACAAAGTGTAGTAAGATTTTATAAACACCACGTACCTCTCCATAGCATTAAGAATGGTCGGACTGTAGAGACCATGTGTTGCCCACGCAGCATGATTCCTCTCATGGCCTGCCTTGTTTACTCCAGAGGAAAGGTAATCCTTAAGTTCGCAGACATTATATGTGTGGGCACATGCATGCTCAAAATGCAAACAGTACCATGGACAGATAGAAAACACAACGAGAAAGCCCTACAAGAAACAAATGAAAATCGTAAAGTCGTTAGAGAAATTAGACAGTAGACAATCAAGAATCTAGAGAAACTGGGAATGAAGAGAGAGAGAGAGAGAGAGAGAGAGAGAGAGAGAGAGAGAGAAGAGAGAGAGAGAGAGAGAGAGAGAGAGAGAGAGAGAGAGAGAGAGAGAGAGTCACAGGACGCGAACAGAATAATCACAAATTAAAAGTGGGAGGGTAAAAAGAGCAAAACGTCATTAGAGGATTGTGATTAAATCTGTGGACTACACGCTACTAAAGATGTTACAGAATGAGGAGAAGAGAGAGAGAGAGAGAGAGAGAGAGAGGCAGACAGAGAGAGAGAGAGAGAGAGAGAGAGAGAGAGAGAGAGAGAGAGAGAGAGAGGGAGAGAGAGGGAGAGAGAGACGATGCTGGATGCGCCTGTACAGTTGTATAGAAACCCACCAGCAGCTGAACTTATCAACAACACCAGGAAACAGATGGTGTGGGGAGGCATAATCGCCCCCGCCGCACGCCGCGACATATGACATGACATTTTCTCCACACGGCTCTCGTCTGCACCATGCGAAAGCACCGGCACCCGGCCAGGGAACACACACGGCGCGGCCCATGTTGCAGACATATACTTATCGATAATGACACGCTGGCGGTTTTACCTGGGATCTTATTTGGCGTCACAGACCTGGCACTGAGAATGACAGGTGCAGACTCATTATGTCCTTTCCTGCTTCTTCTCTTAGTGACGATGTGTTTAGGGGCTCTCTGGTCTTAATGTCCATCTAATTTTTCTCACGCTTGTTTGCTTTTATTGTCAGCTGTCTCTTCTTGTTCCCATCCCTTAACAATTTAGGGTGAATATGTTCACTGCTATTTTAAGAAAGACGAATGAGAGAGAGAGAGAGGTGGGGGGGGGGGGGGGGGAATGGAGAGAGAGAGAGAGAGAGAGAGAAACAGAAAGAGGAGAAAGAGATACCGACGAACGGAGAATAGACAAAGCAACAGTCAGAAAAAAAAAAACAAGACATAGACATTTGACGGTCGGTCGGACTTACAGATACAGATAAATAGACAGAGACAAAAGAAACCCACAGACAGATGTAAGGAAGGACTGGCTGACGATGAGACGGACAGAAATAGACAGACAGACAGACAGACAGACAGACAGACAGACAGATAGATAGATAGATAGATAGATAGATAGATAGATAGATAGATAGATAGATAGATAGACATATAGCCTATTGTATACTCTGAGATATAAGACTCTCTCTCTCTCTCTCTCTCTCTCTCTCTCTCTCTCTCTCTCTCTCTCTCTCTCTCGCTTTCTCTCGCCTTCTCTCGCCTTGTGATTCTCACTCACACCGAGAAACTGCTGTTTGTCGAACACTACGAGAACCGCCAACACTGTATATATCTTATCTCCTATCAGTTAAAAAAACGATGGAACACCGAAGAACAAATGGGCCGGCCTATAGCCGCTGGCAAAATATGAAGATTCTGTTGGCAACACTGCGAAAAACTAGGTTTCCTCTCAATCCACATTTGGCAACATTCAGCAAAGTCGGCTTAATATCCCTGCGGCTTTTCGCCTGATTAGTTTTACATTATTTCCGACAACCATATTGAAAAAAAAAATGTTGCCTATTACATTTGAAAGCTCATTAAGTTCACGGGTATTACCATGTCAGTATTAAGGATTCAATGAAGTAGGATACAAAGGAAATACACACACCTTGGCAAATAGCTACTTCCCTGTAGCGTCACCAGTCGCCCAGGCACGCGGGAGCCGAATCGAAGACAAAAAACTGTGTATTTATTCCAGCAGGCTTTAGTTTTTTAAATGCTTTCTTGTGATCTTTCAGGCGCATCTGTCAGCAGTTCGGCTTAGAGTGTTTTGAATACATAATCATTATCTTAATCAGGCCGCCTCTTCTCATTCTTAATCCTCAGCAGCCGTCCGGACCTGATGTCTGGTTCTTAATCTAACCCGCGCCGGTGCCACTGGTGAAAAGTGCTCGGGTATTATATCAGGGATAGACTAACCCTTTCGGCGATGTTCACTGTTGGTATAAATTTAATGTAAACTTTCTTGTATTTATAAACCGTTAAGAAAACGAACACGCCTAGAGTAAATACGGCTTTGTATTTTTGACCATTTCCTGAAAATATCTCTGCTCTAGGGTAATGTAATGTAAGTATTAGTTTATGTAAACACTGAAATCATTTGCGATAAGCCATGTTAGACTGGGGGAGGGGAGAGGAGGCAGCGTTCTTGTAGTAGATAGACAATGATACAGACACACAGAATATCAGTCACAGACAATGGTACACACACACACACACACACACACACACACACACACACACACAATAACAGTCACAGACAATGATACAGACACACAGAATATCAGTCACAGACAATAATACAGACACACAATATCAGTCACAGACAATGATACAGACACACACAATATCAGTCACAGACAATGATACATACACACAGAATATCAGTCACAGACAATGATACAGACACACAGAATATCAGTCACAGACAATGATACAGACACACAGAATATCAGTCACAGACAATGATACAGACACCACAAGACAATGTACAAACATAAATACCAGCAGTCGCAAAGAGTGGCACAAACTTCAAGGACGAAACAGAAAAAATACACTACAAGAGACAACAATGTAGACACGTACACTGAAAAGGACACGCACGCACGCATGCACGCACGCACACACACACACAAAGGGCGAAGGAGTGAGAAGAGAGAGAGAGAGAGAGAGAGAGAGAGAGAGAGAGAGAGAGAGAGAGAGAGTTGTGACAGAAAACATGATAAGTAGTTTCAACACCATGAAAGAGCAGACGAGATAGATAGTGATGACATTTCAACGGCCATGACAGTCTGTGTGAGCTATATCAGTAATGTCAAGGTCACTACGCCATTGACACAACCAAGCGGCCGTATTCCCAGAACAAGATCTCGTCTGCAAAACCGCCTTTCTCTACTCCCTTCACTTCAAAACGCTGCACGCGGCGCGAAGACAGTCAAGATGAGCAAATCTTAAGCCTTTGGAAGGACATTTCAGGAAAGCCTTAATGCTGTTTTTGCCCCAGAAAACGGCCCGCTGAGGCGTGTGGCAGCCGCCTTTTGCGGACAAAAACCGCTGGCCGTGAATACATAGTTCTAGCGCAGCCTCGGGGAAGGTGGAATTTACGACGCACTCAAAACAAGTCTTAGTTGTCCATATTGCAAATTAAACCAGGCTGAAGGATTGCGAAAGGCGTACAGCGACTTTGTCCTGTAACACCCACTCGTAGCAGGCTATTATCCAGACGCGGCTGATTCTAAGCTCATTTCTAATGCATCATTTTCAGATTTTTGCCTTGTTTGTTTGTCAACCTAAAACACTTGTTCTTATCGTATTCTTCTTGTTGTTTTCTGCTCTCTTCTATAACATTTTATGTCTATTGTTGTCTTGCGAGCAGAACCCTTCGTCTATATCAAGTTTCAAAGATTTGCAATAGCACCATCTTGTAACTCATATTTCATATCACTATATTTACTATCCATTAATGTGATTGCATACGAATGTCGCTGAAAAACATCTCATGGCTGTGGAAATGTGGTTTCTGAGGAAAATGCAAAGAATACCATGGACAGACAGAAAAACCACCGAGTAAGTTCTACAAGAAACAAATGAAAATCGCACACTGGTTAGAATAATTAGACGCAGACAGTCACAATTTTTTGCACATGTCATGAGCAGAAATAAATTGGAGAACTTGGTGACAACAGGCAAAATTGAAGGGAAGAGAACAAGTGGAGGGCAGAGAAGTAAATACCTGGATGGCTTGGCCACGTGGCATGGTCGAGACAAGAATACAGAGCAGGTGATCGTGTGAGATGACGAAGCATGACCGACCACGCTTATCGCATGGCACATGATGGTGATGATGATACTAATGTCTGTATCCTTCCGCACCCAGAACAAGCACGACCGCGCCCTATTTACCACGTATTAATTTTAACGTAAAATGTGTGCATGTGTTTATACAAGTAAGTGAAGGACTATTTAAACAAACGGGAGAGCCGCGATAAAACAGTGGCTATCCCACTAACCCTCTGGTCCAGTGGTCAGGCATTTGAAACCTCATCGAGGAGAATGCGTTAAAACAACCTCGGCTCCCAGGTCAACCTAGCCTTAAATGGAACCAGGAAATGTTCTGGCCGGTGTGACACTGACCACATCATCCAGCCAGGGTCTATACAACTGACCACATCATCCAGCCAGGGGTCTATACAACTGACCACAGCATCCAGCCAGGGGTCTATACAACTGACCACAGCATCCAGCCAGGGGTCTATACAACTGACCACAGCATCCAGCCAGGGGTCTATACAGCTGACCACAGCATCCAGCCAGGGGTCTATACAACTGACCACAGCATCCAGCCAGGGGTCTATACAACTGACCACAGCATCCAGCCAGGGGTCTATACAACTGACCACAGCATCCTTCCAGAGGTCTATACAACTGAGCCACCATATACTCGATACGTCATCTAGCATGGGCCATGGGTCACTTACATCAAACCATCCGTATAAACTTACTTATTTATTTCTAGTAAAACTGAGTTATTTACTTATGCCGGTTCCGTGGCGAAGGTGTTACGGACGCAGTTCGTAATCCCGCATTCGAAATACAGCTGTGGGCGATTTGGCAGCACACCGCTGTACGTTGGTTTTTTAATGAAATGGTATGGGTGCCGGTCGTTCAGAAAGCAATGGCAAATTACTGAACGTAAACGTGCCAGGAATCACGAACAGCAAACAAAACAAAAATGCTGAGGTTGACTGCTACATCCTGTAAAAGATATGCAAGTAACTTGTTTACAAACAATTTACGTATATTTACGAAACTACTCCCTTCATATCTGCAAATCTTCTGATATAAAACTGTCAAATGTCATGTACTGCCAGTATAGTAAGTTGCGGTGTATGACAGGGCGGTCTTGAGCCTCAGAAATTAAGGTCGCCTGGCTAGTGCAGTCACCACGAACTGTGCAGTTTAGAGTTTTCTTTTTGCCCCCGACAGAAAAAAATCCCACATCTTACCGAGGCTTTCGAACCCGGGTCTCCCGAAGGAGAATCCGGGGTTCTAGCCATTCGGCCAGCCGCGCCTCTTCTGAGATAAAACCGAATAATTTCGTTCTGTTAACAAACTATAGCCATTACCTCCTGTTAATTAATTTTTAAATTGTGACTGATTTGGTCACGTAATTATTAAACGGAGACTGAGATGGGCCCTAATTATAACTTCGCTTATGAAGTTGAACGGGGTAGGGGTAATGGAAACAATGACTAACTGTTAACAAGGCTTGCCGTCAAGATTCTCCGCTGAACATTGTCTTTGATTTGCGTGTCGCCTGTAACGTTCCCCAAACGTCACTGGTTTATTTGGCTTTAGTACTGTCCCCAAACGTTGTCTTTGGTTTGGCTGTGTAAAGGATCTCCCTCATTGCATAAGCGACACACGTGTAAGTGCTCTAGTCTCTTCTCGCGGATCACAAAAGGTTTCCCTAATTAGTACACGAACCCCTCAACACCGACGAGGTTCGAAATGGCTGTACATCAAAACCACACATGCCACAAATATTCTTTTTTGTGGGTCGGTTTTCTCATGAATAAATGTATCCAATGAAGAGGTCTATTTCGCCTACACTTTAATTTTCAAGTGCTGGTGGAATTTTAACACACGCACGCAGGGCCGCCTAGGTTATTCGTCATTATGCGAGGAGGCTGACATTCCGATCTACTATCCTTGGATCAAGGGTGGCACAATATACTCGGGTATTGTTGGAAAAGGCCGACACATTGATTCACCCTCAGTCTTGTCAAGATCACATAAATTAAAGTGTTAAAAATGGTAATGTTAGCGGGTTCACGTAAGCTAAGAACGTTGTAGGAATGAACGTGATGTGTCACTATCAGTGGAAACAGACTGGACGTCCGTATCTTGCGACCAGGTCCGTCCGAGTTTTAAAGCTAGCCGGAAATGAGCTGTCCACTGGAACATAATGAAATCTAAACTGACCCGATTTCCA
>OY992886.1:37417911-37490411 GCA_963921405.1 Cepaea hortensis
TACTACTACTGCTACTACTACTACTACTACTACTACTGCTACTGCTACTACTACTACTACTACTACTACTACTACTACTACTACTACTACTACTGCTACTGCTATTGCTGCTGCAGCTGATGATCTTATTATTATGCCATTTATATTCGTCGTTCAATGTTTGTGTTTAGCTTTGCTTTGCTTTGTTTGGAGACAATTGGTGCCCTTCTACAGCAGAACTGCGATGTCTGCGCTTTTTGTCCGACACATCCGACCTTAGTCTTGGCATTTGGTGACCGGGTTAGACATCCCCGGGTAGTTTCGTAAACTATGGCCATGCACCGGTAGAACCACTAAAACGTGGTCGGGTGCTAGTACGATTGTGCCCCCCCCCCCCCCCGGTAGTCATGTTATCGAATTCCCGTCGAGGCGGGTTGTTGTTGTTGTTGTTGTTGTTGTTTTTGTTTTTTTTTCAACCGACCTGGACCCCAGGTTGTGCCCGGGTACATCACCCAGCGCGTGCCGATGAGTTTACTGAAAGTCTGGGGCTAGAAAGTGAAAACAATTTCACAATTCCCCGACATACATTGTTGAGTGTTCGAAATCAACCGCATGTGATTTGGGAGTACATCGCTTTGTGTTTATTCTAACGGCATTTAACCATCGCGATGAGTAGGTAGTATAGCCGCTGCTCAGGCTAAATTGCTGTATGAACGCCAGCCGTTCAGAAAGCAATGGGAAATTACTGATAGTAAAATGGCCCAGTAATTCACAAAAAGCCAATAAATGCTGGGGTTGATTGTGGCGTCCTGTAAAGGACATGCAGTTAACTTAGCAACATATACCCAATACCTTAACACTTCACACCCCAAGGGCAATATATTTGCATTTCCGAGCCTCACATGTTCAAAACATGGGCGTGCAGGACTTTTGTTTGAAACAGTGTGGTTCCCTAGCCTGTTCTGCCCAACGATTACTTTCATGAGTACACAAAACACACAGGACAAGTCCACACGGCAAACAGCAACCTGATCGTTAGCAAAAAATACAAGCATACCCCGAGACAATAAGGGAGAACAATAACACCAAGATGGGACCTTGCATTCCGCCTTCCAAATCCCTTAACAGCAAGATCTTTGTATTTGCCTGCTCTGGAGGTTAAAGTTGAAATTGTCCCGACGTGACCTCCTAGTCGGGGTCAATCCAATGGACGCAGGGGCCATGTACAGACACGGCCCGATAGCCCATGATTAGCCGGCCTCTGGCCGGGTTAGTTTAGTCCCATATTGGCCGAGGTGGGAGCTCTTGTTTGGGGGCCATATTTGGGGCTAATGGGGGATTATAGGTGGCGTGACCAGAGAGTGACTTCTGATGAAAACTTGGTCAAGTCTAATTGTCCCAGGCACGCGCGGATATGTTCTTGCGACGCTCTAGATAATTTCAGAGATGGGCATGCAACTCAAACAGATGCCTTGAGTAAATCTTTCTGGGCGTGAAGTCGCCAGAAAGAAAACAGAACTTCAATATCATGCTCTGGTGTATTTAGGTTAATTTAAAGACAGTGAAATATTTAAGAGCAGACCAAGGACTCACTTAAAAGCCATCCTGGCATATTATAGCTATACGGCGCTTTAAGTTAGTTGCATGTCCTTAACAGGATGTTGCAGTCAACTCCAGCACTTATCAGCATTTTGTGATTTGCTGGGCAATTTTACGTTCAGTAGTTTGCCATTTCTTTCTGAACGATCGGCTCCCATACAAACAAGTTACAACCAGCGAGACGCGGTCTGCTGCCAAATCGGTCACAGTTGTGTTTCGAACGCAGGTAAGCGGCATTACGAATCGCGTCCGCAACGCCAGCGCCACGGAGAGAGGTGGTAGCAAACTAATGTACGTAAAATTGCCTTGAAAAAAATCAAGTCGAGCTGGGGGTTGATCGCAACGTCCTGCAAAAACATGCAATGTTTTAAAGATTTCTGAACGGCCGAGGTCTCATACCATCGACGTCAAAACATGCAATGTTTTAAAATTTGCTGAACGGCCGAGGCCTCATACCATCAACGTTAAAACAAGCGATCTGCCACCAAATCGACCGCCAATGATTTCCAACCCTGGACTCGGTGTGTCGGGGGAAGTTGTGAAACAGCGTTTCCCTATCCCATAAGCCACAGAGCAGGTCAGTATATGTGACCAAACTGTACATGATGAGTGATGCGGGCTGTGTCACGTGTAGATGTGAGCAGTGTCACGTGTAGATGGGAGCAGTGTCACGTGTAGATGTGAGCAGTGTCACGTGTAGATGTGAGCAGTGTCACGTGTAGATGTGAGCAGTGTCACGTGTAGATGTGAGCAGTGTCACGTGTAGATGTGAGCAATGTCACGTGTATATGTGAGCAGTGCCACGTGTAGATGTGAGCAATGTCACGTGTATATGTGAGCAGTGTCACGTGTAGATGTGAGCAATGTCACGTGTAGATGTGAGCAGTGTCACGTGTAGGTGTGAGCAGTGTCACGTGTAGGTGTGAGCAGTGAAACGTGTATGTGTGAGCAGTGTCACGTGTAGGTGTGAGCAGTGTCACGTGTAGATGTGAGCAGTGAAACGTGTAGATGTGAGCAGTGTCACGTGTAGATGTGAGCAGTGTCACGTGTAGGTGTGAGCAGTGAAACGTGTATGTGTGAGCAGTGTCACGTGTAGGTGTGAGCAGTGTCACGTTTAGATGTGAGCAGCGTAACGTGTAGATGTGAGCAGTGTCACGTGTAGATGTGAGCAGTGTCACGTGTAGATGTGAGCAATGTCACGTGTAGATGTGAGCAGTGTCACGTGTAGATGTGAGCAGTGTCACGTGTAGATGTGAGCAGTGTCATGTGTAGATGTGAGCAGTGCCACGTGTAGATGTGAGCAGTGTCACGTGTAGATGTGAGCAGTGTCACGTGCAGATGTGAGCAGTGCCACGTGTAGATGTGAGCAGTGTCACGTGTAGATGTGAGCAGTGCCACGTGTAGATGTGAGCAGTGCCACGTGTATATGTGAGCAGTGTCACGTGTAGATGTGAGCAGTGTCACGTGTAGATGTGAACAGTGTCACGTGTAGATGTGAGCAGTGTCACGTGTAGATGTGAGCAGTGTCACGTGTAGATGTGAGCAGTGTCACGTGTAGATGTGAGCAGTGTCACGTGTAGGTATGAGCAGTGTCACGTGTAGGTGTGAGCAGTGTCACATGTAGATGTGAGCAGTGTCACGTGTAGGTATGAGCAGTGTCACATGTAGATGTGAGCAGTGTCACGTGTAGATGTGAGCAGTGTCACGTGTAGATGTGAGCAGTGTCACGTGTAGATGTGAGCAGTGTCACGTGTAGGTATGAGCAGTGTCACGTGTAGGTATGAGCAGTGTCACGTGTAGGTATGAGCAGTGTCACGTGTAGGTATGAGCAGTGTCACATGTAGATGTTATCAGTGCCACGTGTAGGTATGAGCAGTGTCACGTGTAGGTGTGAGCAATGTCACGTGTAGGTATGAGCAGTGTCACGTGTAGGTATGAGCAGTGTCACATGTAGATGTTAGCAGTGTCACATGTAGATGTGAGCAGTGTCACGTGTAGGTATGAGCAGTGTCACGTGTAGGTATGAGCAGTGTCACATGTAGATGTGAGCAGTGTCACATGTAGATGTGAGCAGTGCCACGTGTAGGTATGAGCAGTGTCACGTGTAGGTGTGAGCAGTGTCACGTGTAGGTGTGAGCAGTGTCACGTGTAGGTGTGAGCAGTGTCACGTGTAGGTGTGAGCAGTGTCACGTGTAGATGTGAGCAGTGTCACGTGTAGATGTGAGCAATGTCACGTGTAGATGTGAGCAATGTCACGTGTAGATGTGAACAGTGTCACGTGTAGATGTGAACAGTGTCACGTGTATATGTGAACAGTGTCACGTGTATATGTGAGCAGCATCACGGACAGTCACGCCTCACTTTGCGCACGTTTAAAAATCCACTTTCTTTTGAACATGGATAAGATCAGATCGAACAGGTCTCACGACATAGACTAAATTTCACATTAAAAACTGACTCACAGGCGAATATTTATAGCAAATGTAAGATGCTTTAAATGCCCTCTTTGGATAACACTCGCCTTCAAATTAATATCCTATTTATGGCTGACTAGGTCACATGATTATTAATCTGAGCCAGGGATGGACCCTAATATAACTTCTCTTCTGACCTTTGAACGGGGTAGGGTTAGTGGTATAAAGGAGTAGTATATACACATATGAGTTCTAGACGACGCAACGGATTTCGTGACTGTGCTGAGATTCTCCTTGCTCGAGCTATGGGAGAGAACTAGAGCCCTTATGCAACAACACGAAGTGCAATGAAAGTGATTCTTTATCTACCTAACTACGTGCCTGGATTTGAATCGGTGTCCAATAGCGTTTGTGGTCGATGTGTACCCGTTATATAACCAGCTTCAAATATGGACAATACAGCCACAGAGATGAGACATTTAGCGACCCATTTAAATGATATAATTGTGTTTTCCCATTTGTGTTTTCTTTCTGGCGACTTCACGCCCACCTTCATACTGGTGTTTAATTGTGTAAATGCCATAAAGTGATGACATCATTTTGTCTGTGTGAGTATATACTCAGTTATATCATAAAGTGATGACATCATTTTGTCTGTGTGAGTATATACTCAGTTATATCATAAAGCGATGACAGCATTCTGTCTGTGTAAGTATATACTCAGTTATATCATAAAGTGATGACAGCATACTGTCTGTGTAAGCATATACTCAGTTAAGATGGACGCAGGCGAGAGAGTGAGGTCAAAGGAGTTGCGCAACCACTACCTCACTATAATCCAAACTAAAGCGCAAGTCATTCGTTCTTCGTCAAATCAAAAGATGCAATGAATGAATGGTCCTCATAATTCGTGATGGACGAACATTCCATACTCAGTCATATCATAAAGTGATGACAGCATACTGTCTGTGTAAGTATATACTCAGTTATATCATAAAGTGATGGCAGTATACTGTATGTGTAAGTATATACTCAGTTATATCATAAAGTGATGACAGCATACTGTCTGTGTAAGTATATACTCAGTTATATCATAAAATGATGACCGCATTCTGTCTGTGTATGTATATACTCAGTTATATCATAAAGTGATGGCAGTATACTGTATGTTAAGTATACACTGTTATATCATAAAGTGATGGCAGTATACTGTATGTTAAGTATACACTCAGTTATATCATAAAGTGATGGCAGTATACTGTATGTGTAAGTATACACTCAGTTATATCATAAAGTGATGGCAGTATACTGTATGTGTAAGTATATACTCAGTTATATCATAAAGTGATGGCAGCATTCTGTATGTGTAAGTATATACTCAATTATATCATTAAGTGATGACAGCATTCTGTATGTGTAAGTATATACTCAGTTATATCATAAAGTGATGACAGCATACTGTTTGTGTTAGTATATACTCAGTCATACCAGTCCGTGGCGAAGTGGTTACGTCGCCTGCCTAGCGCTATGAAGGCTGTGGATTCGATCCCGATCTACTCGGTACACGAGTGCACTTTTCTCGGAGACTCGAGGAGGTCATCGCTGGAGCTATGGAGTTTTCGGCAGGCGGAAAGAGACTGAGTCATCTGGGATAAACCCGGTGCAATGAAGTAGATTCTTTTGCCTTTCAAATAATTTCTTTCATACCACAGACCAATATAAACACACTTAACGAACGTTCCTGTTCGCTTTGGGAAGCAGACTGGCATAAAACAATGACAAAAAATATGGCCTATCTCCTTTTGCTATCTAAAGCGAAACTTCAGCCGGTCAACAAACTGGACAGTTTCCCGCGTGGCCGAATGACAGCCGCCCATTGTCCAGATATCTGATTATCCCGTCAACCAACGGGGAATTCTCAGAAGATAGAAAAGAAAGCCAGGAACACTAGAAGCAAGCGATCCAGCCTACGTTCAATAATACAGCAAATCCGCCAAGCTGTTGACGCCAGTCATGGAACCGTAGATTTCGCTGCCTATTGGTTTAATTAATTCCAGGGAGATCAAATGCAGCTTAGTTATAATGTATGCTAAGCCAAGCGATGAACGTTTAGTGCAGATGAGCAGACATTGCAGAAAACCTGATCAGACTGGTGTAACTGATAGGAGAAATACGGCTGCGGAAGGATACGACAATATACGATGAAAACAACTAAGTGTGTGTGGCGAGAGGAGGAGGAGGAGGACGAGAAGAGAGAGAGAGAGAGAGAGAGAGAGAGAGAGAGAGAGAGAGAGAGAGAGAGAGAGAGAGAGGCGGAGGGAGAATGGAAGTAAGAGAAGGGAAGAGAGAGGGAGCGAGAGGGAGAAAGGGAAGGAGGGAAAACGGGGAGACTGAAGGGGAGAATGAAGAGGAGAGAGAGAGAGAGAGAGAGAGATAGAGAGAGAGGAACCTGTTTTCAGATGATACAACTGCTGAGTTACATGCTGTGTTCAAAGGCAATTAATGATCTTGAGGATGGTACTCGAGGGATTACACAGGGATCTATAAAGTTGTCTCTCTATCTTGCAATGCGTCTTTTGTGACATAAACGTAGGCAGTGGTCAACTGAATAATAATAATTCATCGCACGTAGGTGGTCTGTCAGACAGACATACAGACAAATGGATGGATGGTGGATACATTGATGGACTGACGGGCAGAGGGATGGGCGGGTACAGGGACACACTAAAGGTAGAACATATACAGACATGTACCTACACACAGGCACGCACGCTTGCACACAGACAGAGAGACAGACAGAGAGACAGACAGAGAGACAGAGAGACAGAGAGACAGAGAGACAGACAGACAGACAGACAGACAGACAGACAGACAGACAGACAGGCATATGCGACACTTTAGAATGGCATTAAAATAAGGTGGCATTCACATGTACTATCAGATGAGAAATATCCCCGGGAAGGTAACCCGGTCAACAAATGCCCGCAGTAGTCGGATGTGTCGGCCTAACGGCGCAAGAACGCAGCTCTGCTGTAAACAGGCACAACGCAATCACGTCCGAAAAAGAAAAAAAAAGAAAACTCCGGACGAACGCAGAAGAAGAAGATGAGAAATATAAGCAGGTCTAGTAGTTAACCACTTTCACGTCAAGAGAAATATTCAGTATACGTCGCACGCCTCATGTCTTTAGACCAATCGACATTCCATGGATTATGTGATTAATACCCCGACGGTAACCTATACTCCCCAGGTATTTCCTAGTACCAACGTTAGGATGTGTCGACCTGGGAAATCTGGACCAATTAAAACACTTTCCGCCTCAAATTGGATTGGACCACACGATCACCGGGACGGCAGGCACGAATGGTAACCATTGCGCTAGCTCGGCTTCCGATGAGCAACATTTAAACATCCGACAAGAAACCAAAGGAACATGATTGGGCAATATCATAAGATTGGGCAATGTCATAAGATTGGGCAATATCATAAGATTGGGCACTGTCATAAGATTGGGCACTGTCATAAGATTGGGCACTGTCATGAGATTGGGCAATATCATGAGATTGGGCACTGTCATAAGATTGGGCACTGTCATAAGATTGGGCAATATCATACGATTGGGCAAAATCATAAGATTGGGCAATGTCATAAGATTGGGCAATATCATAAGATTGGGCAACGTCATAAGATTGGGCAACGTCATAAGATTGGGCAAAGTTACAAGACTGACCTTACAGGAGAGAACAAAGTTACAAGACTGAACTTACAGGAGGGAAATCATAATCACATGAGAGAAATCAAGCCACAATATTTAACTTAACCTAAGAAGCGAAATCAAGTAACAAGACAACTTACACGAGTGAAATCAGTCAGATGACTGAGCTTACAGTAGACAAAAGAAAGTGACATTTTGAAAGGCAGCACATCAATCTACGCGCAGAAACCACTTCTCGGCCACCAAGATGCGAACAGATGTGGCCATCCCAGTTAGAACTTTCACCAGACTCGAGGAGCCGCCATCTTAGGCTGATCGGCCAACACAATACCGCCGTGTTTTGTGACAATACAGCCGAGAACAATGGGCAAGAACAAGTCTACCTTCTAGAAATACAAACATGAGTGGAAGGGAGAAATCGTTTTGCTACTGCCAATGTGGATAGATTATTATTTGAACATAAATACTAGGGTCGGCCGCATGCTTTCCCGAGAGCGCAGGCGGCTGCCTTTCAGCGGTTTAGGCTATCCGCGCTGTAGACCAGATGGTGAAATATTGGGCTCGAAAATGGGGTTATGGAAAACCTGGCTAATGTTAAAATAAGGGTATTTAACGTAGGGTGCGTTCCACTGCGAGCCGCTGCAGCCCAGTGGGTGGGGCATTTGCCTCTCTCCCGGTCGTCATTCGTTTGCATCCATTCGAGGAGGGGAGTTATTTGTTTTTGTTCTCTAAGACCTTCAGTGAGGTGACTTGGTCCTCCAATGTGGTGATTTGGTCATTCAGTGAGGTGACTTGGTCCTCCAATGAGGTGATTTGGTCCTTCAGTGAGGCGACTTGGTTCTCCAATGAGGTGATTTGGTCCTTCAGTGAGATGACTTAGTCTTACAGTGAGGTGATTTGGTTCTCCAATGAGGTGATTTGGTCTTTCAGTGAGATGTCTTGGTCTTCAGTGAGTTGACTTGGTCCTCTAGTGAGTTGACTTGGTCTCTAGAGTTGACTTGGTCTCTAGAGTTGACTTGGTCTTTAGTGAGTTGACTTGGTCTCCAGTGAGGTGACCTGGTCCTCTAGTGAGGTGACTTGGTCCTCTAGTGAGGTGACTTGGTCCTCTAGTGAGGTGACCTGGTCCTCTAGTGAGGTGACCTGGTCCTCTAGTGAGGTGACTTGGTCTCCAGTGAGGTGTCTTGGTCTCCAGTGAGGTGACTTGGTCTCTAGAGTTGACTTCGTCTCCAGTGAGGTGACTTGGTCCTCTAGTGAGGTGACTTGGTCCTCTAGTGAGGTGACTTGGTCCTCTAGTGAGGTGACTTGGTCCTCTAGTGAGGTGACCTGGTCCTCTAGTGAGGTGTCTTGGTCCTCTAGTGAGGTGTCTTGGTCTCCAGTGAGGTGACTTGGTCCTCTAGTGAGGTGATTTGGTCCTCCAGTGAGGTGACTTGGTCCTCCAGTGAGGTGACTTGGTCCTTCAGTGAGGTGATTTTGGTCCTCTAGTGAGGTGACCTGGTCCTTCAGTGAGGTGATTTGGTCCTCTAGTGAGGTGGCTTGGTCCTCCAGTGAGGTGATTTGGTCCTCCAGTGAGGTGATCTGGTCCTCTGGTGAGGTGACTTGGTCCTTCAGTGAGGTGATTTGGTCATCTAGTGAGATGACTTGGTCCTCCAGTGAGGTGATTTGAACCTCCAGTGAAGTGACTTTGTCCTCCAGTGAGGTGATTTGGTCCTCCAGTGAGATGATTTGGTCCTTCAGTGAGATGATTTGGTCCTTCAGTGAGGTAGGTGACTATGTCATCTAGACTTAACGGGTTAGGTGTAAATGCACCCACATTTTCTCTCCTTTCTCCATTACCTCAACACCGTTAAACCTCAAAAGAGAAGTTATAATTAGGGCACATCTCAGCTTCAGATTAATAATCACGTGACGTCGGATATTAATCTGAAAGGGATTATCGCCCATAGGGATAATCATGATTGTCAACTTTTCTGTTGTCAAGCGTGTCCTTTGATATCTATTTCTGCCCTTTATTTTGTCCCATGTGAAAATAAGCGGCTATAAATTTAGTTGTCTGTTTATTTTGATGGCCCTCAATGATTCCCAATGTACCTCGAGTCCTAATGTAAGACGACCATATCTTTGAATGACAATTTCAGACTGGTACAAACAGCGCCTCGATCTATCAGACACTCATTGCACCCGATTATACTGGCAAAATGAAGGCTGGCTAACTGTGACAAAAATCGACCTCTGTGCTGAGTCCCTTCGTGTTCTGTGAAATCTAAACCTCAAAAGCCAAACTTCTCGCCAGTCCCTCGGAAAACATCCTCAGAATTAATAACGTTTCAAGCAGCAGCAGGGATCGCGTCATTCCAGAATGTTCCCGTGGCGCCATTCTAAATGCGACCAATTAAGAGGAAACCCTCACGCAAAAAAGTGTGAACAGACCGTGAAGTTGGCTCCCCTTGATGAAACACATCTGGCCACATCCGGTTAACGCAAAGCATCACACCGCACTCTTCCCCGCCTTTCATTTCGTCAATCTGATTAAGAGTAGAATTCGAGAGGGGAATGAACAATTTTTCACTTTCAATTTAGTCTTTTAGCGTCCCACGAAGAACGGCCATTCTTAAACCGGGACTTCGAAAGAAAGAAATGGCCTTATTCATCTTTCGTGATGAAACCAGAGTAATATATTAAACCAAAATATTCAATGGTTCTCCCATGAACTCTCGATTGATTGCGTAGGGTTGGCATTGTCACGGAAAACTGTTACAAATACATGTGTCTCGCCATCTTAAATGAAATATGGAAACAGAATAACAAACACAAAAATGGTTGTGATTCTGTAGAGGTTAAAATAAAATAACAAAATCTGTTGGATTTGCACTAGGTAGCCGCGGTAGCGTAGTGGCTAGGCGCTCGCCTGTCGTACTGTGGGGGAGGTGGGGGAGGGGGGGGGGTCTTGGGTTCGATCTGCACCAGTGCGGTTTCGAATTTAAAAAAATTATCTGGGATCCTAGAGTTGTAAAATGGATACAGGGAAATGTCTTGGGAAGCAAAGACGACCATATCACCCCTAAGTGCCGTTTGGTCTACACAAATATGGGTCCAACCCTTACGATAAGCTAATTTGAAGCACACAGACTATCATAATATTATTTGATTATTACGGATTGCCAATACCTAGAATTATGTTCGTGTCAGTTTATGGACACTATGGGATGGGAGCCATCTCGTCCTGTTTGGAGTGCAGCACGTATCCCGTGGGCCATATGTTGTATACTGTAATCCGGCTAATGACACGGCCAGCTTAATGAATATTTCATCCGATATCAATCCAACAACACGGCAAGTCTGTGAATTTCTCGCGAGCTTGTTTTGGCAAGACCGCTTGTTGCAATACAGTGTAACATCTCATGTGAGTCCCTTATGCTTTATCAGAGCGCCATGTGTCGGCTCTGCAATTATGGAATCCACCGTGGATGGCGGCGAATGCCCATGATTTGCCCCTGCCTTCTCTTGATAGCCGACCGGCACGCATTGAGCTGTTCTAGACAAGCACGCCGGGTCACTCCCTGTAGATGGAGGGATGAGGACGACACCACAAATTGAGAGCGTGGAATATCCTACGAAACACTCAAGAAGGCTTGCCCGGTCAACAAACGCCCGAGGAATTCGGACATGTCTCGCTCGAAAGGCGCAAATATCTTTGCTGTAAACAGGCACAACACATTTACACCCAAACAAACATTTCTGGTGAATGAAGAAGAAGAAGAAGAAGAAGAAGAAGAAGAAGAAGAAGAAGAAGAAGAAGAAGAAGAAGAAGAAGAAGAAGAAGAAGAAGAAGAAGAAGAAGAAGAAGAAGAAGAAGAAGAAGAAGAAGAAGAAGAAGAAGAAGAAGAAGAAGAAGAAGAAGAAGAAGTGTAGATCTACAGCCTGAACATAACACGAACCAATGAACAAGAAAGAAAAGTACTATGGACGCAAGTTTAGTGAGTTAGTTGTCCATTAACTCACATTTAGTCATAGGAATTTGCTGGGCTAGTTTCCCGAGTTTCGCCACAGGGACACGGTGAGTTAGTTGTCTATGACCTAGAGCTAGCTATTCATGACATCAAGTGTAGTCAGCGAACGATACTGAGCTAGTTGTCCATGACACAAAATATAGTCATAGAACGACATTTAGCTTGTTGTCCATGACAGCAAATGTAGCCAAGAAAAGCACAGAATTAGTTGTCCATGACACTTTGGCCTAAGGCTGCAGTAACCACAATATGCTAATGCAAGGCACTATACATCTCTCCACACTTACGTGGGGCACCCTCAGAAACAGACACTAGTTTGGCTAATAGATTGCCGATCTGCTGACATCTTGAAAAAGGATCACAGCAATTCTTTATGATGATGGTAGACGATCACCACACAAGTCGTGCACGCACGAAGCGAAGAACTCACAAGAATGCTCGGAATTAATTCGTTGCCGGCGCGAATCATTACAATTTACCATTGATTTATATCATACACGTGTGAACTACTCGAATCGTCAGAGTTCTTACAACAATAACAGCAAGGAGGAGGAGGAGGAGGAGATGAAGAAGAAGAAGAAGAAGAAGAAGAAGCAGAAGAAGAAGAAGAAGAAGAAGAAGAAGAAGAAGAAGAAGAAGAAGAAGATGAAGAAGAAGAAGAAGAAGAAGAAGAAGAAGAAGAAGAAGAAGAAGAAGAACAACAACAACAACAACAACAACAACAACAATGCACAGGCTATAAAGATACTACAACTCTAATTGATGAGACAGACACATAATAAGGAAGAAGCTAGAACTGAAAATCTGTCAATCTGTCAACTTGAAACAGATGAGAGATCACTGTGCACATTTGCTAGATGAACTCGAACTGTTATAGTTCACATGAGTAGACATATTATGCTCTCGTTACTTTGCTTGCTAACTTCGCCTGGGAACTAACTAGTGACATGGCATCAGCAAATAATTGCCTGACGATTGTCATAATGGGCAGAACAGAGCTTCTCAATCTTCTCAAACTGTTTTAACTCGCCACCCATTTTGATCTGAGGAAGATGGTAACGACCCTCACACTGTCATCATCATCATCATCATCATCATCATCATCATCATCATCATCATCATCATCATCATCATCATCATCATCATCATCATCATCAAGTGCCCTGTCAGCTGGCGAAGGCGTTCATGGCTCTCCACAGATCTCGGTCTTTGGTGTTCTGGATCAACTCTGCTGATGATGTCCCTCCATGCCGCCGTCTCAAACCATCCAGCATCATTTCTCTTGGTCGGCCTCTGACTCTCTTCCCGCTGATCTTTCCAGTTGTCACGATGTTCTTCAATGTCAGTCTTCTCATCACATACCACCCCCCCACCCCCCCAAAAAAAAACAAAAAAACAAACAAAAAACAAAAACATTTTGTTTCTTTCTTAATATTGTTGTTGTATATCATGCTCTAGTTTCATTAGCCTCTTTCAGGCAATCATTGTTACACTGCCGTAGGTACTAACATTATATAGAATATTTACATATATGGGGAGGGGTGTGGATAAGAGGGTACAGTGTCCGTCACATGTTCAAAGGTCTCGGGTTCGATCTCAGAATAGGGCCGGGTATCTAATGATATCACATGTGTCAATAACCTATGTATATCTTTTTGATAAAGGCGAAAAACTGGGAGTCCCGTGTGCAAGTGGCAAATCCCACGGTATTTGGAAATTGCAGAGAGTAGGCCGTAAGGCCATGACCCTGGCAAAACATTGTTAGGAAAGAAAACCTACACACTGATAGATTCAGCGTCGTTACACTGAATAAAATCGTATACAAGAAGTAAACCGTTTACAGATACACACTGAATGAAGTCTGACACATTGACTTTTGAGGTGTAGAAATATGTGCAACGCACCCCCCACCCCCCCCCCCCCCCACCCCCACACACACACAAAGGAACGAAGAAGATGAATTTAAAAGAAAATGTGCAAATGTGTTTCCGTCCTCCGATTACTGTAAACCATTTGCAAGGCAAGATTGTCAATGACAACATGAATGATGTATATAAACCGGAGACTACACCGCCTAGAAGTGACTTATCTTGTCACAAGTGACCTGGCCGGATCGGAAGAACCATTACTAATTGACTGGCAATTAAAACGCCATGGCTTGCCGGAAGTACTGCTATGCCCATGGCACACCTGCGACTCTTGACTCGGCGCTCGGCAGCAGATTGATTTTCTTATAGATCGTCCCCAGGCAAATTGCAACTCCTCAGCGATTTTTGTGAAACAAGATTCAAAAAGATCACTTGGTTGTGTAATATGACACCCATGTTAGCTTTTGGGTGTAGGAGGAGGTGGGAGGAAGAACGGGGAGGAATCTGGATATGTTTGAATATGAAGAGGCTAGGCGAGATAGTGAAATGTTGATAAAGGGATTGTTGTGTTTAAGGAAAAGGAAGAGGTGGTCATGCGCCTATGGGACCAGGTGGAGAAGGCGGCAGAAGAGAGTGAGAATCCGTATGTGGAAAGAATGAGATTGCGGGGGATCGGCAGGGGTGCTGGAAGAATCTCAAAACTGAGAAGAAAGACCAGGATAACTTTAAATCAGATAGCAGTGGGAACGATTAGCGATGTGACTCTTCGCTGGCTGTTGAACGAGGGGACGGAGCTTGGTATGGGAATATCCTGAGTGCAGTGATGTTGGTTCTTAGCTCAACTCAACAGATTGTTCAATTATTGTGTACATTCTTTAGGAAGAAGAAGAAGGAAGAAGAAGAAGAAGAAGAAGAAGAAGAAGAAGAAGAAGAAGAAGAAGAAGAAGAAGAAGAAGAGAGCTAATCGGAAAACATATTTCACAACCGCGAGACAGGCTGCGGTATCTGATCTAGCACGACTGGCCCGCATTATGAACAAGTGCCGTGATCAATTCACACCGCAGATCTAGTGCAACATGCAGAACAATATGCACAGGCATGCATTCACACGTACACATATCTACACATATACACACAGAGGCGTCACCGAGGAGGTACGAGGATTGGGGCAGGCGACGGCGAATTCCACTATGATACGGATGTGGCACAAATATGCCTATCTATAACAAACAGTGCGTGTGCATATTTTCAGCAGATATATATTATCTGCTTAAATAATGTAGGCAATTGCAATAACAACATCATCCATTGTTTGGGGAATCTTTTAGGTCATATAAGGAAATAAATGTACGGGTATTAATAAGCATCATAGAACAAGAAGAAAGTAGTAGAGTTTAGAAGACACATTACTGTCACATGTCCCGTGCAGGGCACCATGATCTGCCGTGTTTAGCTTCTGGGCAAGTTTATGTTCAGTAATTTGCTACTGTACTCTGGACGAGAAGTCAACGTTAACGTCCAACTGACCAGTGTGTAGAGCGAACGTAGTACCCTGCCGTCACAGCACAGGCAGTTTAAGCGCAAGTCCGAGAAACGGGACGGCCATGCCGACCTCTAGAAGACACACTAGGCAATATACAAGTGAAAGAACATTATGCGCATCTGTTGTATTGGGACATTGGGTCGAGTCTGAAGACAATGAAATATCTCAAACCTGTACATGAAATATTACCAACCTTAACCTGATCCCCACTGTCGAGTCTGTAGAGAATGAAATATCTAAAACCTGCAGATGAAATATTACAACCCTAAGCCTGATCCACAACCGTCGAGTCTGCAGACAATGAAATATCTAACCTGTAGATGAAATATTACTGACCTAAGCCTGATCCCTTTTCAATTTGTAAAAAATCTCCACCTTGATAGGGATCCGAAAACATGACACTTGGGTGGACAGGCAGACGTGCTACCCACTACGCTCCCACTCATGTATGCAAGTGCACATAAACTTAATTTCTTATATTCATACAAATGATGTAAATACGTAGCTGCTTACTGACATATACATACAGACTAACTTACAGACAGAGGAATACAGTCAGACCACACGCGCAGGTCTACATAGGATGTAAGCGAAAGCCGGCGTGACTAAGAGGGTTAACGCGAGAACATTTCTCTTATAACCGTGGCGTAGTGGGTACCTTCCCCACCCCGGTCAGTTAGACGTCTCGTACTTGACTTGGGACGTCAATTACAAGTACCTCAGAAGTCGGAGAGGGTTCGCCTGATGACGATGGACACTGTTAATTGGGAAAGCTAAACCTCACTAGTAACAGCATCTATCAGAGTGTATGTGGACTACGTTCTAGTTCAAAGCGAGCAGACGCAAAAGCAGAAAATAAAAATAAAAAAAACAACAACATATAAATGAACGCTTATTCCCAGATGTGTGTAGGACGATATCCGGCTCTGAAGCCACATAGTAAGCAGACACCAGTAATTCTGACACTAAAATGAGTGCGGCCATTATCCACGCAGCATGTCCGATTGAGCAATTCGTCCTTGAAACTAATCGATCGTTCTGCGTTTTTTAAATCTTCCCCCACCTTCCACTACTTTCCAATACTATATTACATAGTACGATTTGGCAAATTCTACGCCTACATTTAGACATCGCAATTGCTAATCAATTTCGGTGTAACGGAAATCACGAACCGCAGAAACGAGGCTTCCGAAAACACACGGAAACTGTCCTGACCCCATAACCTATATCTACTGGTTTCGGAATTTTGACGTTTTACAGTAAAAGGGTTCGATACATGATTATTCTCGTGAGACAATTGTAATGTCAATCATTTTGTCAAGGTAGTTCTGGAGCATTGCGCAAGGCAATATTAGCTGTATAGACTACGGAAAGCCATTATGGCTATAAGTAACTATTTTATGGGGGGAACAAAACCGAGAGATTGACATATATTCATGCATTGCAGAAAGACATCATTAACACCATGTTAACTTCTATGGATAATACCTTTGAAATTAATTATTTTTGTTTTTTGAGACTGGGATGGATAGCCCTAATTATAACTTCGCTTATGAGGTTAAATGGCGTAGAGGTAATTGAAAAATGATTGAATCATAAGCTTTTCCACCTGGCGTAGGCGTTCATGTCTCTACGCAGAATTCGGTTCTTGGTGCTCTGAATCAACTCGGCTGATGATATTCCTCCATGCCACTGTCTCAGTCCACTCATCTTCACTTCTCTCGGTCAGCCTCTGCCAATTCTCCGACTGATGTGTCTGGTCGGCATAATGATTCCAACGCCTTTCTCCTCATTATATGACCAAAGATGACGTTTGTAGAAAGACTATCCGAAACAAGTTGTGAGCCTACTGTCAATATCTTCGACAATCATGGTGAGGGAAAGAGTTCTTAAGAGCTATATTGGGCTAATCCTATCGTACGGAAGTGAATCTTGAACAATTAGTAGACCAGTGAGGTAGGAGACATGTGGAAGAAGCTACGGAGATCAGGTCTTTTAGAAGAATAATAAAAACACAGTGAAAGAGCAACAAAGATATACTGAACAATGTTAACACATATAGAGAACTAGTTACTCGCATCAAAAGAAGACAGCTCACATTCTATCTATGGGCATGTCATGAGAAGGGGTAAGTTGGAGTATGTCGTACCAACGGGGCAGTTGTGGGCGAGGGGGGGGGGAGAAGCCGTGGGAGACCGAGAGAGAAGATGCTGAACAGTCTGACATCTTGGAATTGAGGAACTTTGGTTTCAAAATGATTGTTTGCACAAGAGACAGAAAGCTATGGACAGGCATGATCACCAACGCCACACAGCACGGACTATAAGAAGAAGAAGAAGGGTACTAATAAACAAAACAAAAAAAAACCCCCCAAAAAAACACCAAAAAAAAAAACGGAAAAAAAGTTCTGTCATACGTTGAGAAGTGAGTTGTAGTAGTAATAATAATAATAATAATAATAATAATAAATAATTATAAATAATAATAATAAATAATTATAAATAATAATAATAAATAACAATAAATAATAATAATAAATAACAATAAATAATAATAATAATAATTTTTTTTTTCCGCGTTTCCATCCTGTTTCAGGATATTGCGGTCAACACCAGCATCTTTCAGCTGTATGTTGATTCCTAGGCTAGATTACGCTCATCAGCACGCCACGACTTTCTGAGCGACCGGCTCCATACTCTCATAAGTCACTTTTGCGATTCGAACCACTGCTAATTCTCGTCGCGTCACGTGACGAGAGTATTCGGAGTTAGCGGAGAAAGCTGCTAACCCCTCGGCCACGGAGCAGGTAATAATAATAATAATAATAATAATAATAATAATAATAATAATAATAATAATAATAATAATAATAATAATAATAATAATAATAATAATAATAATAATAATGTATAGGCCCCTCTTCAGCAACTCGAGGCGTGTCATGGCTATATATTCAGGACAGTCAGGTAAAGGACTATTCTACCCCCACGCCTTGAGGTGCGGACAAGGCATATTGTGATAGTTTCATATTGGTAGAGACCAGTCAGCACTCCATGAGCTATGCCATGAATATGATGCCGTTCGGCTTGACCTCCCACAAAATGTACCGGTACTCATTTAGAGTGGGTCGACCTGGGAGCCCAGGCCAATTAAAACCCACCCACCTCGATGGGGATTCGGTAGGCCAGCGAACTAGCCACGGGCTTACCGCGACTGCCTAGGTATATGGTGCTAACCCAGGTTTGTACAGATCAGTGGACACTGGGTGCTTGCTTGCTTGCTTGCTTGTGTTCATTGGCTTGAGTTCCAACGATCCACTGGGTGCGTGATGTGGTTAAAACCACGCCGGTCGCTTTGATCATTTAGAACATTTCCTGGTACCCACTTAAGACTGGACTGACCTGGGAGTGGGTGTCCAGCATCCGCGAGTGAGGATGATTCAGACACGTACGTGACCGCCGATGTTGCAACCACCACTTGGGTGGGGGATGTGACAACGAGGACGTGAAAGTCGACTGTGTAGGTTAGGATATAACATAGCGTAAGCGTTCTGTGAATTGTTGTAAGAGTGTTTGTGTGTGAGCGAGTGTGTGTAAACGTATGAATGAGCGTGTGCGTGATTACGTTACTGTGTATTTATACACGTGTGCACATGTGTATATCTTTGTAGTAAAATGTTATTTTATGGTAGGACTTGTAATCTGGGTCATGAAATTCTGAGGCTGAGTGACCAACTCTCTGTCTAGATCAGGGGTGGCCAACTTTTTCAGCAGGCGCCAAATTTCAGAAATAATATATATAAATACCTAATTATTTTTTACATTTTTTTGTTAATTAAAGTAAACAAGCAACCGTGCTACAGCTTCGACCACATCGTCGTTTCCCACTCCGCGGGCCACAACATGACTTCCGGCGGGCCACATGCGGCCCGCGGGCCTCGTGTTGGCCACCCCTGGTCTAGATGCTTATCGTTCCTTTCCTTAGATTTGTTTTACGAAGGGTAGATTGATTCATAGCCACGTGTGAAATAAACACGAATACTTAAGATTGGGTTAAGACCACTTCGTGGGTTACAGCCTTGTGCTTCTGCTTCTGCTGCAGCTACTTCAGCAACTGCTGCTGCTTCTGCCTCTGCTGCTTCGCAAATGTCATCAATGAACTCAATGCAAACACTTTGTAGACTTGTTCCTGATTGGTCGGATTTTGCAGCTAAAGTTCTCTACGGCATGATGCAGTCAGACTGACACCAACCCTCCATAGTGGCATCTTACGACAGGTTACTTGCCTCAGATGAAGACAGTCCACGTTCTTTGAGCATGTCATCAGAGAATGACAGCTGGAGTACGTCGTGACAACGGGTAAGTTGGCTTACGGAAGGTAGGGGAAGACCGAGTGAGAATATGCTGGACAGTTTGATATTGTGACATGAAGGAACATCGGCATCCGAAATGACTGGTCATACACGAGATAAAAGACTGGACAGACATGGTCACTAATGTCACGCGGCATAGACAATAGGAAGAAGCAGATACTATATATGCCACTGTGAACTGCATTTGTTGTTAGTTAGTTAGTTAGTCGCGGTTCCAACTTCATGGCAACGGGTCGTCCCCATATTGCTCCGTTCCTGTGCCAGTGAATATCACAAAATTCTCCTCACTGCCCTATGTGAACAATGGAATAGACAGGAGTGTCGGCAAGCCAACAGCCCGAACAGGTGCACTGTGCATAATGCCAACACAAAAGTCCTCCACGAAAAATACAATTCATCGTCGATGAAAACGGCAGTCACCAGAAAGACTACATTGACCGGGGGTTTATCTCATATGGCTCGGTCTCTTTCTGCAGGTCGACCCACCGAAAGCGCCGCACAAAGCACAAACTCCATAGCTACAGCGACAACTCCCGGGAGTCTCCTGAAAAATGCACTCGTGAACTGAAAAGGCAAACCAGTCAATCCAGCAACAGCCGGCGTCATCGTTCCGGACATGCAGTTCACGCGAAAAACAACTGCGGACAGATGCAAAAGCATTCCACGTGAAATTCACAGCTCACAGTGTCGCACCACGCACTCACTCAGTAGCAGGGCGACGGAACCATAGCCTCCTTAGTCGCCTCTCACGACGTGCATGGTAGGCAACAGTGTTACTATTCTTTGCTCCCCCGTATGGGCCCCGGCAACACACGGGCGTTTGTTGTGTTGTTATGAAGCGAGAACGTTGTGACAACCGGAAAGATCCAGTGTATTACAGATTGATGTCAACAGAGGCAGGAAATGTGGCACGGATCATCGACAGCGTAGAACTTATCACGAACACAGAGGCCAAATGTGTGTGGAGAAACACGACTGCCTACGCCGCTGGACATGGTACATGTGTGAATGAATATTATACTACAAATGTGTGTGGAGAAACACGACTGCCTACGCCGCTCGACATGGTACATGTGTGAATGAATATTATACTACAAATGTGTGTGGAGAAACACGACTGCCTACGCCGCTGGACATGGTACATGTGTGAATGAATATTATACTACAAATGGTGTCCCAATTGATAATCTTCTATGTTGTAATACAATGTAAGCGCCACTAGGTGGGGCAAACTGTACATGATCGATTGCTTGCAGACTGTGCCATGTTTTGTTATACCAGAAGCGCAGCACTCAAAGGTCATGTATGAAATCAACTACGCCATTGCACGTACTTCAGGCCACGGACGACAGTTTTGGTATCATCCCAGAAGACAGATGAGCTAGTAATCAGTTACATTTAGGTCCTGGTGGCAATAATACGCAAACAAACCAGGGCTTCAGGTGTGACCGATGTTTTCTCGTTTGTGTCTCTCTGTCCCGTTGTTTATCTGCGTCTGTGACTTTGGGGGACATCTGTGACTTAGGGCGAGGCGTCTGTGACTTTTGGGGGGGGGGGGGGTGTATGCTACTTAGGGGGGGGGGCGTCTGTGACTTAGGGGAGGCGTCTGTGACTTAGGGGGGGGGGTGAGCGTCTGTTACTTAAGGGGGCGTCTGTGACTTAGGGGAGGAGCGTCTGTGACTTAGGTGGGGGAGTCTGTGACTTAAGGGATGAGCGTCTGTGACTTAGGGGAGGAGCGTCTGTGACTTAGGGGGCGTCTGTGACTTAGGGGGGGGGAGGGGGGACGTCTGTGACTTAGGGGAGGAGGTAGGCGATTTGGAAAGAGTCGACTTTACGTCGATGTTATACAATGGTATGTGCGTCAGCCGCTCAGAAAGCATGGCATACGGCTGAATATAACTTCGACTAGTAGTCTAAGTGTTTTGAAAGAGGTTAAAACCCAAAGATAACTGATCACAAACATGAGAAGGAGGCAGTCATCATTTCTGGTCATATTTAGAGCAAAGAAACACCAGAATTTGTGACAACTGGAAAGATTTGAGGAAAGAGATAGAGGAAGACACCAAGCGAGGAATCTCACGTCCATTGTCATGACTAGTAAAGGTGTCAGTAAACAGACTGATATAAAGGCGTGGTATTTTACGATCATAAATGAATGAATGAGTGAATGAATGAATGAATGAATGAATGAATGAATGAATGAATGAATGAAGTGTCATGCCAGACTATGTGCTCAGAATGAGATAAGTAAATATAGCGACATAAATCGCGATGGCCGGCCTACCAGCCCTGTGATCGTGTGTTCGAATCTCTCGATGGGGATGAATTATTTCCTTGCCCTGGGCTGCCATGGCAACCTAGATTAAAATGGCAACCAGGAATATCCCGGGAAGTAAGGTATGATAGTCACCGTATCACTCAACGAATGCCAATCCGATCCCAACACATGCGAGTGGCACCATATAGTCAATACGTCACGTGGCGTGAGGAGGGATGCCCTGAAATCATTCAATCACGTGCCGTCTCCACAATGAAGGTTGGCTGCAATGCATCTCCAACACTGTCTGTCTCTCGCTTTGACTGTACATTATGTCAGGCTGATGTTCGTCTATCACTTGATGTTTATCTTCCCACTTTGTATCATTGTCTACCTCTTGGTCGTTTGCCCTCAACCTTGCCTTCCATTATGGTTTTTATAAGAGTATCATGTCTTTTAACGTGGCCGAGATTTTCATTTGCCTCTTCTTGATTTCTTTCATCAACTCTCTCTTCATTCCCAGTTTTTCTAGAACCTCTGCATTTGATTGTTTTTGTTTCCATGAAATATGACATATTCTTCTGTATTCTACATCTTCAGGGCTTCTAAGCGACTTTCTAGTTGCTTGTTCAATGTCCAGGCTTCTGCGCCTACAGAAATATGACTGTGTTAACTTGTGTCGCGATGACTAAATTGTCTGTGTTCGAGCAACCATAAAGGACTTTCAGACTTAGGCAGCACCGTTGTTAAGCACATATTTAACAACAAACTTGTTTAGGATTCTGTTCTCAACAGCATCACTTCCGCGTCTGTCTCCTAGCGACACATTTGCTGGTCCCAATGACGCCTGGAGCTATGCCGAAAGCGTCGTTAATACCCGCAGTCTCCCAATTAGGACAGATCAAACGGTAGGAACAGGACAAAACAGAGACACAAAACCCCGATACATTGTAGATAGACTGAGACTGTCAACGACTAGGGAAGGCAGCATCGACATATTTGTTTACAATAAGGGCTCGCGGTACCCCCAGGGGCAAGAGTGGCCCCATGAGGTTTCACCATGTGTCATTGTCCTTGTCATGCCTACCGAAATCAGATGTACTGGCTTTTGGGTTCAACGAAGTGGTGCAACAGAACCCTCTTTATAATACATTCAGAATAAGGGATAGTTAGTTGCATATCCTTTACAGCAGAGGTTCCCAAACCACGACCCGCGGGCCACTTGTGGCCCGAGAGCTGTTAGTAAGTGGCACACGAGGCCTCGTTATTTAAAATAATATATTTTAATAATTTCAAAAAATGCACTCTGAGAGCCCCGTCAGCATGCGATAATTTACTCTGCTCGTGGTTGTTATGTTCAGATATTATCGAATGCGCCTGTTCAGTCCGCAACGTTCAGCTGATCATACGATTTCATTCTGGCGACTATTGTCTGTCGAACAATTGGAACACTTGCGTTCATTCGCCCAGAGATACATTTCTCGGTTTGGTTCGACTTACACATTTTCCGCAATGGCTGTTATAAAAAACAAGCTATGTTCCAGACTCACCGACAGTAACCTAGCTGCGCTTATGACTTTGGGCACGACAGATTTGTGCCCAGACATTGATAAATTGGCATCCGAACTTAAGTAACTGATTATGAAGAACAGTTACAATTGTAAATTAATTACATTACTAGCGATTTTCGAAACTGATTAAAATTTATTGTTAAATGAACTTTTGATTTTAAACCAAAAAAATGACTGCAGTGTAGTACTGACACTGACTACCTTTAAAGTTTTAGAATTTTGTTTACGAAAGTTAAGAAAGGTAAGAATGATATTGCACGACGTTTATAATTTTATAATGTTGTGGCCCGCTTAACTACCGAAAATAGTAGATATGGCCCTCTGCTTGAAAAGCTTGGGAACCACTGCTTTACAGGACGGCGCAGTTAACCCCAACATTTATTTTGACTGTTCGTGATTCCTGAGCAAGTTTACGCTCAGCAGTTTGCTATTGCTTTCTGAACGACTGGCGCTCATGCCATTTCATAAACATACCAACACAAGGCGGTCTGCTGCCAAATCGCCCACAGATGTGGTTCGAACGCGGTATGCGAGATAACGAACTGCACCCGAAACCTCTTCGCCACGGAGCCGGCAATAAAATGAGTACGCGACAATTTTCAGAATGTTCTGGGTAGGGTGTCTAACTGGGCAGGGTGTCTAACCGGGTAGGGTGTCTAACTGGGTAGGGTGTCTAACTGGGTAGGGTGTCTAACTGAGTAGGTTGTCTAACTGGGTAGTGTGTCTAACTGGGTAGTGTGTCTAACTGGGTAGGTTGTCTAGCTGGGTAGGGTGTCTAACTGAGTAGGGTGACTAACCGGGTAGGGTGACTAACTGGGTAAGGTGTCTATCTGGGTAGGGTGTCTAACCGGGTAGGGTGTCTAACCGGGTAGGGTGTCTAACTGGGTAGGGTGACTAACCGGGTAGGGTGACTAACTGGGTAGGGTGTTTAACTGAGTAGGTTGTCTAGCTGGGTAGGGTGTCTAACCGGGTAGGTTGTCTAACCGGGTAGAGAAGACAACGAGGTAGGGAACCGCGTCTCACATGTCGCAGCCTAGAATATGCGAAGGCCTAACAGATCACACCCTAACCGCCGTATCGCCGTATCTGCCATGGGACTACCTTTACCTTTTCAACCTGAGTGCATTCCCGGAACTGAGGGGGTGTGCCTCGACACAGGATTAAGTTTACAGAGACACGGCATTTCTCAATCGTGACGAGCGAACACGCAACGCCCACAGGTACAGGCGGAAGAGGGGTACATTTGCAGACTAACTACTAACTCGTTCTATCGTAAGCAGTTATTACCTTGACTGTTTCCTTCCTAAGCAGTTGTTGAGCTTGACCCTGTACTGTATGTACAGAGTGTATTTGTAATGACTGTGGGGTGTTTGAAAATATTGCCGTTCCAAGTTTTGTATATACCTTTTATTGCATGAACTCCGCAGAGGGTGAATACAAAACTTGGAACGGCAATATTTTCAAATACCTCACAGCCATTAAAAATATACCATATAACACATGTTTGGGTGTGAAGGTATTAACAATAATACACTACTGAGATGGAAGGAGTTCGGTGACAGCTGGGGTAGAATGGCTTACGTAACAAAAAGAGCTCTTAACTGATTAAAGTGCCGTGGGATGCCCATTAATTCGTCAGGAATCGTCTAGGTATAATTTATTCCTAATAACTAACCCAATCTTGTCATTCTAACCACAGACACAGCGGTTTATGGACTTAATCTTGTCACTAACCACAGACAGCGGTTTATAGACCCAGTCTTGTCATTCTAACTACAGACACAGCGGTTTATAGACTTAACCTTGTCATTCTAACCGCATACACAGTGGTGTAAGCCCAAATCGTGTCATTCTAGCCACATACATAGCGGTTTATGGACTTAATCTTGTTATTCTAACCACAGACACAGCCGTTTATAGACAACAAACAGGACGTTGTTTTTTCCGGACGTTGGGATCAACCCCACTCCCATATTGATTTACTCGGCAATTATAATGTTGAGTAGTTTGCCACTGCTTTCTGTTGTCAACGTTGAAGTCCAACTGACCAGTGTAGGGGTTGATCCCGTTACCCCACCCTCAGAGTACCAGAAGTTTCAGAGCTAGAGCGCTGTTATTCTTTCGGCCACGCCGACTGCTAGACTTTAACTTACATAGCTTATAATACAGCTGAGTGGAATCCTAGTGTATAACCTTAATCTTGTCATTCTATCGACAGACATGACATATTACAGACATGACATATTACAGACACGACATATTACAGACTCGAACTTGAATAACTACAGATTAGTGGAATCCTAGTGTCTAACCTTAATCTTGTCATTCTATCGACAGACATGACATATTACAGACATGACATATTACAGACACGACATATTACAGACTCGAACTTGAATAACTACAGATTAGTGGAATCCTAGTGTCTAACCTTAATCTTGTCATTCTATCGACAGACATGACATATTACAGACACGACATATTACAGACTCGAACTTACGTAACTACAGATTGGTGGAATCCTAGTGTCTAACCTTAAGCTTGTCGACTGGCAGAACATATTAAGGACTCGAACTTACTTAACTAGATAGCGTAATCGGAGTGTCTACATTGTCATTCGGTCGAAATCACAACATATTACAGACTTTAACTTATGTAACTTAACTACATATTAGTGGGCACTCTTCCGACAGACGGGTCTAAATAGTTCTGTAGTGAATAATTGTATATAACTAACACTAACCCTAATCACTTATTCACTGCAGAACTATTTAGACCCGTCTGTCGGAAGAGTGCCTTACTAACCTTAATGTTGTCATTCTGACGACCGAGACGACGATTACCAGCTTTCATAATTACAGATAAGGGTAATTCGAGTATTTATATTGTAATTCTACTGACAGACACGACATATAATATTACAGACTTTAACCTACGTAACGTAACTACATATGAGTGTCATTCGAGCTATATACTGTTATTCTATCGACATTCACGAGACATGACAGACTTTAACCTAAGTAACTTTACGGATAGATTAGTGTGATCCTAGTGTCTACCCTTAATTTGTCATTCTAACGACAGACACCAGTGACTATAACTTAATTAAGAAAACACCGACTCACCTCTTCCACTTCTTCCTACGAAACGTAAATCGTTGAATTTGGCCACCTGGTTTTTGATTGTAGCAGTGTTGTTTCTCAGCTCGGAACAGAAATTTTCATCGTTGCCTGCAGTGATACAAACTTTAGTCCCGTCTTTGATTTCCCCCAACGCCACGACTTTAAACGGTGCTGGCAGTGTCTTGTTAGATCTCCAATGAGAAGGTAACACCGAGCAAAGGAAATTCGGACTTCCAGTTTTCACTAACTCTCCGGGATGGTCGTTAAGTACGCTGGACAGCGGCCGTTCTCCTGCCATGACCCCTACCTCGGACATGTAAGGGTTCTCGTGATACGGTGTAAAACCGCTCAGGTCTGCGGGTAAATGCATGTGGTTAGTTATTTCGCCAAGAATGATATCCACCGTCTGATCGCTAACACGATCTCGGCAACACTGAGAAGCCTGCGGGTGTTTACAGATAGGACTGCGACTAACAGCCACGAAGACATGCGGTTTTTGGTGAATGGGGGGAAACCCGCGTGGTTTTGCGCTGCAAGCCACTCCTCCGGAACTGACTCAGACACGCCCCTACCTCTCTGCATAACTTTATTCCTGCGCGGTCACAGGCGCAATTCGGTTCTCGCCTTGACCTCCAGCGTCTTGCACAATCTAATAATAAACATTACAAAACAGACCGCTCTTTCAACGGAAACCAACAATAAATGTTCCTACAAATAAATACACTCGACAATATAAATGTCGGACAGAGTTCTCTTGGTGTGGTTTCGTTGAAAATAGTATACCCAGGGTTTACAGATACTTTCCCGCAGCCACATAATGTCTCCAAGTGGCCATGAACTGACCCCGATGTGTGAATTGGATGTAGGCGTCAGACATAATGCGATAACAGGATAATCTGATTATGAGAACAATAGCAACCAGATCTCTGCACATTTATATGTCAGATTCATTTGCCCAACATGCTTATTAATAGTCATTGTAACTGACAAAATGTATAATCAACGCGCACATTACCAACATAAGTATATATCACCATTCATCATTATAACCGTCACGCATATATATATATATATATATATATATATATATATATATATATATATATATATATATATATATATATATATATATATATATATATTTTCTTTGCACATCCTTTACAGGACATCGCTGTCAACACCAGCATCTTTCAGCTGTATGTTGATTTCTTGGCAAGATTACGCTCAGTAGTTCACGCATATATACCATAATTAAAACCAAGGTAATACGCCATCATTAAAATCAACATAAGTATATACCATCAATATAAGCAACACAATGGTACACTATTATTATAATCAACATACATATGCCTCCATTGAAACCGATATACATTTACCATTATTATAGTTTAGTTTTACCATACACACATATCATCACTGTACACATCATCACTGTAACCAACATACTTATGTACCATCATAGTAACCAAATACCTATACACCACCATGTCGCCAGGATATTTGTATACTATCATTGTAACTATCACATCTATATACCATCATTGTAACCAGCATACCTATATATTATAATTGTCTGTATACCATCATTGTAACTATCACATCTATATACCATCATTGTAACCAGCATACCTATATATTATAATTGTCTGTATACCATCATTGTAACTAGCACATCTATATACCATCATTGTAACCAGCATACCTATATATTATAATTGTATGTATACCATTATTGTAACTAGCACATCTATATACCATCATTGTAACCAGCATACCTATATATTATAATTGTATGTATACCATTATTGTAACTAGCACATCTATATACCATCATTGTAACCAGTAAACATCTTCTTCTTCAGCGTTCCGAGCCATTGAGGTTCTTAGCTGCAGATACAATCCGTCCCCATTCGTCTCTCTGGTGGACCTTCTCTTGCCAGTCGTTGATTCCAAGTGCCTGTAGGTCTGTATATGTATTATCTCTCCACCGCCTTCTTGGTCTACCTCGGGGTCTACGGTTATTTATTTCCTGAGTGTAAGCGAGTTTTGTTTCCCTATTATCTTCCATTCTTTCTATATGCCCCAGCCATTGTAGTCTATTAGCCTTCATGATACCAGTGATTAGCGGGGACTTAAACAGATCATAAATGTCTTTGTTACTTCTTCTTTTCCACTCTCCACTTTGTGTATCCCTAATGGGTCCAAAGATGCGTCTTAAAATTTTGTTCTCAAAGGTTTGTAACAAGGCTTCGTCTCCTTTCGTTGTACTCCAGGTTTCAGAGCCATACAGCACAACTGGTCTGATCAGTGTTTTGTATATTGTGATTTTGGTGTTACGAGATAGCGCATTTGATTTTAGTAGATGTTGTTGTGCATAGTATATCTTTTTTCCAGAGTTGATTCTAGTTTGTATTTCTTCCCTTATGACGTTGGAGCAGTTGAAGATTGTACCCAGGTATTTGTATGTTTCCGTTCTTTTAATGGTCATATTATCTATTTGTATGTGGCCAGAGTTTTTAGCCATTCCATCTCTTGAAATTACCATATATTCTGTCTTATCTTGGTTGATAACCAGCCCCATCTGTTGAGCTTTTTCCTTTAAGTGAGTCAATATTTCCAATGTCTTTTGTTCACTTTGCTCTATAATATCTAAATCATCTGCATAACCAAGCAGCTTGGATGTTCCTCCAATATCACATTCCTCCTTTACCTTCCTTACAACTTTCTCCAGAGCCAGATCGAAGAGTAGCGGCGATAGTGCATCACCCTGTCTCAAGCCAGATGTTATTTGGAAAGGGTCTTATTTCCTGCCTTTATATGTTACTATATTATAAGTATCTTCCATGCATAGTCTGGTCATGTTAATTAACTTCCTTGGTATTCCAAATTCCTGCATAGCATTCCATAGACTATTCCTATGGACACTATCATAAGCCTTTTTAAAATCCACAAAAAGTTATGGAGATCTCTTTTATATTCCCAATTTTTCTCGGCTATTTGTCGTAAGATAAATATCTGATCTATTGTTGATCTGTTTTGTCTAAAACCCGCCTGGTAGTCACCTAATATGTCTTCTGAATATGGTTTTAGTCTATTTAGTAATACTGCGGATAGTATCTTATAGCTTGTGGACAGTAGTGATATTCCTCTATAATTTTCACATTGAAACTTGTCTCCTTTCTTAAAGATAGGTATCAATAATGACTCTTTCCAGTCATGGGGTAATTCTTCTGTCCTCAAGATTTTTATTATTAGTTCGTATAGCTTTAGATGTAATGCATGGTCACCTGCCTTTATAAATTCAGTAGCAATTCCATCAGTCCCAGTTGCCTTATTGTTTTTAAGTCGTGTGATTACATATAGGATTTCTTCAAATGTAGGTTCTTCAATTTGTGGTTCACATGTTAGAACCTCTTCCTGTGGGAAAGTGTTACTTGGAGCTTCACAATTTAGTAATTCAACAAAATATTCTTTCCATGTGTTGCACATTTCCTCATTGGTATTTATCGTATTCCCATTTTTGTCTTTTAAACCATATGTGTTTTGTTGGTGCCCTCGTTTCATTGATTTCAGTTCTTTAAAAAACTTTCTGGATTCATTTTTCTGGTGATTAGTTTCCATATCTTTGATTATATTACTCATATATTCTCGCTTCTGCTGTCGGACTATTTTTATAGCCCCTTTACATTCATTTCTATAATGCTCTTCCTTTTGGATGTTGTTGATGTCATTTAACCATAAATGTCTGGTATTCTTTTTCCTAATGACTGCTTCTTCACATTTTTGATTGCACCATCTGTTCTTTCTATGCGTGGTAACCAGCATACCTATATATTATAATTGTCTGTATACTACTACCATCACCAAGCTTCTACTACTACTACTACTACTACTACTACTACTACTACTACTACTACTACTACTACTACTACTACTACTACGACTACCACTACCACTACTACTACCACTACTACTACTACTACTACTACTACTACTACTACTACTACTACTACTACTACTACTACTACTACTACCACTACTACTACTACTACTACTACTACTACTACTACTACTACTACTACTACTACTACTACTACTACTACTACTACTACTACTACTACTACTACTACTACTACTACTACTACTACTACTACTACTACTACTACTACTACTACTACTACTACTACCACGACCACTACTACCACTACCACTACCACTACCACTACTACTACTACTACTACTACTACTACTACTACTACTACTACTACTACTACTACTACTACTACTACTACTACTACTACTACTACTACCACTACTACTACTACTACTACTACTACTACTACTACTACTACTACTACTACTACTATTACTACTACTACTACTACTACTACTACTACTACTACTACTACTACTACTACTACCGCTACAACAACAACAACACATACAGCAATAAAAGACTTTATTATTATTATTATTATTATTATTATTATTATTGTTGCTGTTACTATTATAATTGCTGTTACTGTCATTGCCGCAATGCTTCTCATGCTGCAGCTGTTGTTGATAATGATGATTATAGTAGTCGTGGTTGCCATGGTGATGATGATAATGTTGGTGGTGATGGTGATTTTCATACTACTACTACTGATTACGACTGAAGTTTTGGATATGATGGCGGTGGTAGTGGCTGTAGTAGTGATGATGCTGATGCTTAAGGCCACGATTATGATAATCATAGTAATGGTAATGGTGATGATGATGATGATGATGATAGTGATGATGATAATTCATATCACTTTTGTCCTGTGTCCACTTGACTCTGTGCAGAAAAGGTGACGGACACAATTCGCCTTGCGCTGAGTTTCATACATTGGTATGAGTGCTGGTCGTTCAGAAATCACAATGGCAAAAATTACTGAACGTAAAAACTTGCCAAGAAATCAAAAACAGCCCCACAAAAATGCCGGGGTTGACTGCGACGTCCTGTAACGGATATGCAACTAACTTGTAACTACCTTGGTGCTATTCGAACATGGTCTCGTCTCCAGAAATCGCATTTTCAATCACTACTGATCTTTCAAAACCATCATGACGTTTCAGATGACCACAGTGTCTCTGTTTCCTAGGGATGATACTGTTTATTTTCTAGTGTTCTCAAGTGACCTGACCATAGGGACTGTCAGTACTGCCCTTCTGTTTGATCCACTCTATGCCCAGACCATGGAGACTCAGTACTTTCCTTCTGTTTGATCCACTCTATGCTCAGACCATGGAGACTGTCAGTACTGTCCTTCTGTTTGATCCACTCTACGCTCAGACCACAGAGACTGTCAGTACTGTCCTTCTGTTTGATCCACTCTATGCTCAGACCATGGAGACTGTCAGTACTTTCCTTCTGTTTGATCCACTCTATGGGACGCAGAGGTGTTTCCAAGGCACAGGGCCGGGTTATATACTGGCCAAGACCTATTGACTCGTCCTCGTCGAGCGTCCTGGGCAACAGGTCCCTTCGGGGTCCTGGCTAAAGTCAGTAGGATCGCCGATTCCTCCGAAGTCGGAGAGTGTCTGCCTGTACGGCGAGGAACCACCAGTCTGCGCACCAATAAGCCAGACATGGGACAACGAATACTCACGCAAACCTCAGGTCCTGTATGACATCACACTGATGTTGGACAACAGGATGCCTTCATCCGACATACAGGACTTCGCGTTGGAGCTCAAGCCAACGAACACAAGCATGCAAGCATCCACTCTATGCCCAGACCATGGAGACTGTCAGTACTGCCCTTCTGTTTGATCCACTCTACGCTCAGACCATGGAGACTCAGTACTTTCCTTCTGTTTGATCCACTCTACGCTCAGACCATGGAGATTGTCAGTACTGCCCTTCTGTTTGATCCACTGTATGCTCAGACCATGGAGACTGTCAGTACTGTCCTTCTGTTTGATCCACTATACGCTCAGATCATGGAGACTGTCAGTACTTTCCTACTGTTTGATCCACTCTACGCTGAGACCATGGAGACTGTCAGTACTGATCTTCTGTTTGATCCACTCTACGCTCAGACCATGGAGACTGTCAGTACTGCCCGTCTGATCGATCCACTCTATGCTCAGACCATGGAGACTGTCAGTACTTTCCTTCTGTTTGATCCACTCTACGCTCAGACCATGGAGACTCAGTACTTTCCTTCTGTTTGATCCACTCTACGCTCAGACCATGGAGACTGTCAGTACTTTCCTTCTGTTTGATCCACTCTACGCTCAGACCATGGAGACTGTCAGTACTGCCCGTCTGATTGATCCACTCTACGCTCAGACCATGGAGACTGTCAGTACTGTCCTTCTGTTTGATCCACTCTATGCTCAGACCATGGAGACTGTCAGTACTGTCCTTCTGTTTGATCCACTCTACGCTCAGACCACAGAGACTGTCAGTACTGTCCTTCTGTTTGATCCACTCTATGCTCAGACCATGGAGACTGTCAGTACTGTCCTTCTGTTTGATCCACTCTACGCTCAGACCATGGAGACTGTCAGTACTTTCCTTCTGTTTGATCCACTCTACGCTCAGACCATGGAGACTGTCAGTACTGCCCGTCTGATTGATCCACTCTACGCTCAGACCATGGAGACTGTCAGTACTGTCCTTCTGTTTGATCCACTCTATGCTCAGACCATGGAGACTGTCAGTACTGTCCTTCTGTTTGATCCACTCTACGCTCAGACCACAGAGACTGTCAGTACTGTCCTTCTGTTTGATCCACTCTATGCTCAGACCATGGAGACTGTCAGTACTATCCTTCTGTTTGATCCACTCTACGCTCATACTATCCTTCTGATTGATCCACTCTACGCTCAGACCATGGAGACTGTCAGTACTGTCCTTCTGTTTGATCCACTCTACCCTCAGACCATGGAGACTCAGTACTTTCCTTCTGTTTTATCCACTCTACGCTCAGACCATGGAGACTGTCAGTACTGCCCGTCTGATTGATCCACTCTACGCTCAGACCATGGAGACTCAGTACTTTTATTCTGTCTGATCCACTCTACGCTCAGACCATGGAGACTGTCAGTACTGTCCTTCTGTTTGATCCACTCTATGCTCAGATCATGGAGACTGTCAGTACTTTCCTACTGTTTGATCCACTCTACGCTGAGACCATGGAGACTGTCAGTACTGATCTTCTGTTTGATCCACTCTACGCTCAGACCATGGAGACTGTCAGTACTGCCCGTCTGATCGATCCACTCTATGCTCAGACCATGGAGACTGTCAGTACTGTCCTTCTGTTTGATCCACTCTACGCTCAGACCACAGAGACTGTCAGTACTGTCCTTCTGTTTGATCCACTCTATGCTCAGACCATGGAGACTGTCAGTACTGTCCTTCTGTTTGATCCACTCTATGCTCAGATCATGGAGACTGTCAGTACTGTCCTTCTGTTTGATCCACTCTACGCTCATACTATCCTTCTGTTTGATCCACTCTACGCTCAGACCATGGAGACTGTCAGTACTGTCCTTCTGTTTGATCCACTCTACGCCCATACTATCCTTCTGTTTGATCCACTCTACGCTCAGACCACGGAGACTGTCAGTACTGTCCTTCTGTTTGATCCACTCTATGCTCAGACCATGGAGACTGTCAGTACTGTCCTTCTGTTTGATCCACTCTACGCTCATACTATCCTTCTGTTTGATCCACTCTACGCTCAGACCATGGAGACTGTCAGTACTGTCCTTCTGTTTGATCCACTCTACGCCCATACTATCCTTCTGTTTGATCCACTCTACGCTCAGACCACGGAGACTGTCAGTACTTTCCTTCTGTTTGATCCACTCTATGCCCAGACCATGGAGACTGTCAGTACTGTCCTTCTGTTTGATCCACTCTATGCCCAGACCATGGAGACTGTCAGTACTGCCCTTCTGTTTGATCCACTGTATGCTCAGACCACAGAGACTGTCAGTACTATCCTTCTGTTTGATCCACTCTACGCTCATACTATCCTTCTGATTGATCCACTCTACGCTCAGACCATGGAGACTGTCAGTACTGTCCTTCTGTTTGATCCACTCTACGCTCAGACCATGGAGACTCAGTACTTTCCTTCTGTTTTATCCACTCTACGCTCAGACCATGGAGACTGTCAGTACTGCACGTCTGATTGATCCACTCTACGCTCAGACCATGGAGACTCAGTACTTTTATTCTGTCTGATCCACTCTACGCTCAGACCATGGAGACTGTCAGTACTGTCCTTCTGTTTGATCCACTCTATGCTCAGACCATGGAGACTGTCAGTACTGTCCTTCTGTTTGATCCACTCTACGCTCAGACCACAGAGACTGTCAATACTGTCCTTCTGTTTGATCCACTCTATGCTCAGACCATGGTGTCAGTACTTTCCTTCTGTTTGATCCACTCTACGCTCATACTATCCTTCTGTTTGATCCACTCTACGCTCAGACCATGGAGACTGTCAGTACTTTCCTTCTGTTTGATCCACACTACGCTCATACTATCCTTCTGTTTGATCCACTCTACGCTCAGACCATGGTGTCACTACTTTCCTTCTGTTTGATCCACTCTACGCTCAGACCACAGAGACTGTCAGTACTGTCCTTCTGTTTGATCCACTCTATGCTCAGACCATGGTGTCACTACTTTCCTTCTGTTTGATCCACTCTACGCTCAGACCATGGAGACTGTCAGTACTTTCCTTCTGTTTGATCCACTCTACGCTCATACTATCCTTCTGTTTGATCCACTCTACGCTCAGACCATGGAGACTGTCAGTACTTTCCTTCTGTTTGATCCACTCTACGCTCATACTATCCTTCTGTTTGATCCACTCTACGCTCAGACCATGGAGACTGTCAGTACTTTCCTTCTGTTTGATCCACGCTACGCTCATACTATCCTTCTGTTTGATCCACTCTACGCTCAGACCATGGAGACTGTCAGTACTTTCCTTCTGTTTGATCCACTCTATGCTCAGACCATGGAGACTCAGTACTTTCCTTCTGTTTGAGATTAACTGGATGTTTCGTGGGGGACTATTGTGTTGACATTCTGGCGGCGGCATTATGCACAGCGTATCTGTGCGGGCTGTTGTTTATCGAGACTCCTGTCTTTTCCACTTTTCACATTGGGCAGTGGGGAGCGTTTTATGTGATATTCACTGGCACAGGAACGGAGCATAATGGGGACGACCCGTTGCTGTGAAGTTGGAACCGTGACTAACTAACTAACTAACTAACTTTCCTTCTGTTTGATCCACTCTATGCCCATAGTGAATTATTCTATCAATATTTTCTTTCTGTCTGATCCACTCTTCATTCAGAATTACTCTGCAAGACTTAAATGCTTAAGTCCTATGGGATAATTGACCGTCTAAAGCGGCTTCCCGCATCTGCCATGGACTTATATACAATAGTTTTCCCCAAGAAACCCCCTTTAATTCCATATATAATACAACATGTCTGCTACCATCTTTATTTATATGCGATCTTGAAATAGAGAGAAAGAGAGACACTTTTATAGAGAAAGAGAGATAGAGCATGAGAGAGAGAGAGAGAGAGAGAGAGAGAGAGAGAGAGAGAGAGAGAGAGAGAGAGAGAAAGAGAGAGGGAGAGGGAGGGAGGGAGAGAGAAAGAGAGACAGAGAAAGAGAAACACCGTGTGAAAGAAAAAAACTTTTAAGTCACAACTGGACATATCCCCACTTCCCACTTTCGCTTGGCATTTTCGTTTGGTTCAAAGCGACTTTTTGTTTGGCACTGAATTTGTTAAGTTCAAAATCCCGTTTCTTCTCCATTAGGGATTGCGGGATGCTCCATGATTCATATGGAGTCATGCATGCGGGGATATCAGGGAGTATCAGAAATGATTGGATATACACGAGCCAGACGGCTATAGACAGGCATGTTCACCAACGCCAAACGACATGGGCTATACGAATAAGAAGTATAGTATATTTTAAAGGGCAGTATCAGGTATTTGTGGTAGTAGTAGTAGTAGTAGTAGTAGTAGTAGTAGTAGTAGTAGTAGTAGTAGTAGTAGTAGTGGTAGTAGCAGCAGCAACAGCAGCAGCAGCAGCAGTAGCAGCAGCATTAGTAGTAGTAGTAGTAGTAGTAGTAGTAGTAGTATTAGTAGTAGTAGTAGTATTAGTAGTAGTAGTAGTAGTAGTAGTAGTAGTAGTAGTAGTAGTAGTAGTAGTAGTAGTAGTAGTAGTAGTAGTAGTGGTGGTGGTGGTGAATGTGATGGTAGTGGTGTTAGTGGTGGTAGAAGTAGAAGTAGAAGCAGCAGCACTAGAGGTAATAGCAGCAGCAGCAGCAGCAGTAGTAGTAGTAGTAGTAGTAGTAGTATTAGTAGTAGTAGTAGTAGTAGTAATAGTAGTGGTAGTAGTAGTAGTAGTAGTAGTAGTAGTAGTAGTAGTAGTAGTAGTAGTAGTAGTAGTAGTAGTGGTAGTAGTAGTAGTAGTAGTAGTAGTAGTAGTAGTAGTAGTAGTGGTAGTAGTAGTAGTAGTAGTAGTAGTAGTAGTAGTAGTAGTAGTAGTAGTAGCAGCAGCAGCAGCAGCAGCAACAGTAGGGGTGTTTCAACACCGCAGAAGGTAATCACTTCTCTCGACACGAGAACAAGGAACCTAAATAAAGAAGAGGAAAGTCATATACAAATGATGACACAGCCAGGAAGCCTTTCACAGGTCACTGTACACGAGGAAGTAAAGAAAACTACCTCGAATGTTTATGCCATCTTCTAGAGCAGTGGTTCTGAACATTTTTTTTGGCCCATGCACCCCTATGTTCAGAACGTCACCCACTCCCCCGCTTTCATATTCACCCCCCCTATAAATTCCCCCCGCCTATTCATAGTATATGTAAAAATGGAAGCTAAATTTAATAACACATAGTAGAACAAGTCTACACGTCTACATAAAGCGTGATTTTCGGGTCTACTTACATTATAAAACAAATTCCAAAAGTGCGAGAAGTACAGAACAGAAAAGTATGGAGGGGAAAACAACATCAATTAATCGGTTCTTGTATTAACGCGATCTTGAAATAATCTAAACCTCCCCCCCCCCCCCCTAAAATTTCCCCTTAGGGGGGTATTCCCCACCTGTTGAGAACCACTGTTCTAGAGCCTTAAAGGCTGGCGTAGGCGATTATGTATTATCCGAGTCTTTATCACCTAGCGCTGCTGGCTTGGGTTTGAGAGAGAGAAAGAGAGATAAATAGAGAGTGAGAGAGAAAGAGATGGTGAGAGGGGGACAGAGAGAAAGAAAGAGAGATAGAAAGAGAGAAAGAGAGAAAGGGAAAGTGAGAGAGAAAGAGAGAGAAAGAAAGAAAGAGAGAACGAGTGAGAGAAAGAGAGAGAGAAAGAGAGAGAAATAGAGAGAAAGAGAGATACTTTTATAGAGAAAGAGAGATAGAGCATGAGAGAGAGAGAGAGAGAGAGAGAGAGAAAGAGAGAGGGAGAGGGAGGGAGGGAGAGAGAAAGAGAGACAGAGAAAGAGAAACACCGTGTGAAAGAAAAAAAAGTGACAGAACGAGAGAAGAGAGAGAGAGAGAGAGAGAGAGAGAGAGAGAGAGAGAGAGAGAGAGAGAGAGAGAGAAAGAGAGAAATAAGAGAGACAATGTCTGATTATGTGTGTTTGTGTGTGTATGTGTGTGTGTGTGTGTGTGTGTGTGTGAGAGAGAGAGAGAGAGAGAGAGAGCGAGAGAGAGAGAGAGAGAGAGAGAGAGAGAGAGAGAGAGAGAGAGAGAGAGAGAGAGAGAGAGTCAGAAAAGAGTTCCGACTACAGAATACAGTCTTGTTTTATCCCTTGCTATATATGTTCACAGTTGCCCTCTTTATTACTGATTTTTATTGCCGCTACTAATTTCCAAAACATACTGTTTATTTATCTGAGATCTTTCTCGTCAATTTTAATATCTTCCAACATTATGATCTTTTCATCATGTTTCATTTGAACGAAATCCTTAGTATGAACAACAAAACACTAGCAAGCATATATCTTTCTGTCTCTATTGATCTCTACATGAGTGTTTATTACGTCCATATTGCATTATTTGTGCAAGCAGAACTTCGAACAGCACATTTTACTACAGTAGAAGTTAACTGTGCTGAATGTCAGGTTCATAATTAGTTAGTTGATTTGATTGATTGATTGATTTATTGATTTAGGAACCGACATCACAGCAATTAGTTAGTTAGTCGCGGTTCCAACTTCATAGCAAAAGGCCGTCCCCATAATGCTTCGTTCCTGTGCCAGTGAGTATCACACATAATGTTTCTCACTGACCCATGTGAAAAGAGGAACAAACAAGAGTCTCGACAAACCAACAACCCACTCAGGTATACAATGCATAATGCCGCTGCCAGAATGCCAACACAAAAGTTTTGTCACGAAAAATCATTCATTGTCGATGGAAACGGCAGTCACTAGACAACCAGCAGCCTCACAACACTATTTTATTCAGCAACTGACCAGCTGTTGGTTGGTTCATAATATACAGTATTATTTACTATAGTAAAAGAAATACGAACACCAAAGAATAGCAACAACGGAATAGATCAACCACTGCAATGAACTTGTGACAACAGAAAACATGTTAAAAACAAACACACGTCAGTTAAATATATCAATTATCATGTACCAAGTATGTGTATGAATACTGATATTTATCTCAAAATTTTTTATTTACTGTATAAAATATTATCAGAAACAAAACACAAAAAGTGTAGGGATAGTTTAGGAAATCACAAAAAAAAAAAAAAAAGGAACAACCATTTTCTGTGTTGTATTCATCTAGGACAAACATTAGTGATAAAAATGATAACTTTATATGCTGAAATATTTTCACACGGTTGGGACGAAGGTGTGAGGTTACGGCGCATGCGCATTAAAAGTAAATATAAGCCACAATGGCGACTACTACAGCAGACGGTTGATATTCGTATTATAAATACTTTCGATTAGGTAAGATGTGCTACATTTGTGTTGTCTAGCATACGTTACAAATGAATGCTTTCATATCTGTCAATGTTGAGAAAAGAATAATTTGAGTGTTCCCCCGACAGCATGGACTGCAGCAGCGTTGTGTCATGTCGTTGTAAAGCTGCGATCAATCGGTCATAGGTCAGAGGGCAAGGAGTGTATAGTTCGTAGTGGGCGTTCCTTGCTCGCCGCCTACATCACAAACCTGGGCCAACTTTGTCCACGTAATGCAGCAGCGCTGAAACGTGAAATATTCCAGGTTAAGAATGTTTACACCACAGAACAACATAACTTGTGATGCATACTTGCCCTTCATTTAAACCCTCAGGGATTGGGTTTTCCCCGCTTCAATGAGGTCATATATAGTAACTGTTTTTCTTAGTCTTTACCATTCTATTATGTGATAAGTGATCAAAGGTCACACAATTTGTTTTCAACTTCTAGGGGTTCTTATGTGTCTTAAATGACTTAATTTATCTTTGCCTTTTCTACCCACGTGCATTCTACGTGAAGGTGCATAGTGATGAATAAGTGAACACTAAGTCTGATGCGGAAGATAACGATAATTTGTCTCGAGCAGACATTCCGGTTGCTTGTGTGATTCAGAAACATGTGAAGCCGCTAGGCGTTTGTGCAGTACCGTTCGGCGATGTCTCCATTTTCTGTTTACCTCCCATATTATTGTGTAAGGTTTCTAATTTGTTACTTAAAATTGTATGTCGCCCTGTTTTCCCGTCCATTTGGCCACCTGTCTCTGTTTCTTTGTCAGGTTTTCTGTTGATTTGTGTAAATACGTGTGCCTATGTATGGATCTAGTCTGTTTGTTAATGTGATCTGTGTTTGTGTTTTTCTATCACCATATTTGTGTACGTGCTTGACGTTGATTTTCATTACCATCATCATCATCATCGTTATCCCCTTCCTTTCGGCCTCGTCAAGAGCAACGGGACACAACTTCAGCTGGTTCCCATTCAGAACGCCAGTATCAAGTGCCCCTACAGCGATAGGCTCCTATGTCAAACCTCACGGCAATAAATCGATCTGTCAATCAATCAAGCAGCCAGTTGACAATAATACCTGCCTGTCCGTCCACCCACCCAAATCCATCTGTCCATCTATCCATCCATCCATCCATCCACCCACCCACCCACCCACCCACCCATCCATCCATCCACCCATCCATCCATCCACCCATCCATCCACCCACCTATCCATCCATCCATCCATCCACCCACCTATCCATCCATCCATCAATCCATACCTCCATGCATCCACCCACCTATCCATCCACCCACCTATCCATCCACCCACCTATTCATCCATCCATCCATCCATCCACCCACCCACCCATCCATCCATCCATCCATCCATCCATCCATCTTGCCTAGCTCATTACATTGTGCTACATATTCCATAACACATTACACTAATCTTCTTACATGCCTATACTTGTGCTTACGTGCAGAAACACCAACTCCACCGACTTATTATCAAGTGTTCCCAAACGAGAACCACACCCCGGCTACAAATAACCTTGGCCTGATCTTCTATTTACCTGTGAAGACCCCATGTAGAGATATTTCCACTCTAGGAGTGTCCGTAGATTTGCGTGGGCGGTTTGTTCAATAGCTGTCGGTTTTCTCACTTTCTCACCTGGATACTTGCTGCACTGACACACCAGTAAACAGAAAAAAAGTAGACTTTAGCACACCACACAAGAGTCCTATAGTCACTTGGAGTAGTATGGAGAAGGCGTCAAGAAAGAAAACCAAAAGTTAGCTGCATATCCTTTACAGGGCGTCGCAGTCAACCCGGGAAGTTTTTGGCTGTTTGTGATTTCTTGGCAAGTTTACGTTCATTAGTTTGCCATTGCTTTCTGAACGACCGGTACTCATACCATAGTATGGAAACCAACGTAAGGCGGTCTGCTGCCAAATCGCCCGCAGCTGTGTTTCGAACGCGATATGCTGGCTTAGAAATTGCGTCCGTAACCCCTTAGCCACAGAGCCGGCTAAGAAGCACACGAAAGAAACAAATACATCAGCAGTGGTTGGATAATGTTTATAAGATAATAAAACCCCTCTGCTGTATGGAGATGACAACAACCACAAGTTGACTGCTGCTTCCTGTAAATATATTCAAGTTGATACCGGAAGGTGTAAACAGTAGAAATCGCAAGCGGCACTATTTTATATGTTAAAGCCTGTGGCTTAGGTATAGTGAACGCAGCAACACAATCCCGAGATACTGGGTTCGAAGTTAACCGCAGACGATGTGGGAGCAGATTGCTTTGTGTTGATTTTCACAATGGTATGAACGTCGCCCCTTTAGAAAGAAATGGGAAACTAATAATTAAATAATACAGCTGGCAATAAAGCCACTTCTCGAAACTTCCCAGCTCTGTACAGTTCACTCTGTGCAGCCTGCAATAAAGCCACTTCTCGAAACTTCCCAGCTCTGTACAGTTCACTCTGTGCAGCCTGCAATAAAGCCACTTCTCGAAACTTCCCAGCTCTTGTTTTTTTTTTTTTTCAACGTGTGTACATGTCCTAGCACCTATATTGCTACAGAACAGCTGTGTGCACTCCTATATTCATCATCAGCATCATGTGAAGTGCCGATAAGCGTGAGCGGTCATGTTTCGTCACTTACACGATCACCAGAGTCATGGATCAGCTCGTGTACTTGTCTCGATCAAGCCACGTGGCCAAGCCATCCATGTATTTATTTCTCTGCCTTCCCCTTGTTCTCTCTCTCTCTCTCTCTCTCTCTGTCTCTCTCTGTCTGTCTGTCTGTCTGTCTGTCTGTCTGTCTGTCTGTCTGTCTCTCTCTCTCTCTCTCTCTCTCTCTCTCTCTCTCTCTCTCTCTCTCTCTCCCCCCCCCCCCTCCCAATCTTGCCAGTTGTCACAAAAGTCAGTCACCAATTTATTTCTTTTCATAACGTGTACCAAAAAAAATGTGACTGTCTACTTTTCATTTCTCTAATCAGTCTACGGTTTTCATCTGTTTCTTGTAGGACTTGGTCATTGTTTACTACTATATTAGGTTAACAAATAAAGGTCTAGGGCGACTAATTTCCTGTCCACTGCCCTTTTCTTTCTGCCTGAAATTATGAAAATAATATAGTTCCCTTATTTCGAGTTGGAGAGAGAGAGAGAGAGAGAGAGAGAGAGAGAGAGAGAGAGAGAGAGAGAGAGAGAGAGAGAGAGAGAGAGAGAGAGAGAGAGAGAGATGGTGGAAGTGTCGATGGAAGAATCTTTACAGGTCATAAATAAATCAGGCCACATTGGAGATTGAACACCACGGTAGCAAGCAAGCGCACTAGTCACTATGCCACCTCGGTTCCAATAAGGCAGCACATGTGAATAGTCTCGGTTCAAATACGGTCTTTAAGTGTTGTTTTTATATAACTTTCGTGCTACCTTACGAGCACCAACCAGCGCGGGTCCGTGTTTATTTTCTTGCCATTGTGAAGGTGAGTTGGCACGGGGTGACTCACGCGGATGTGATATTTTCTGTTTGCGTTAGGTAAATACAAATGAGGTTGGGGTGGTGGTGGGGGGGGGGGGGGGGAGGGAGTGTATGCTGGTTGGCACTAAGTCAGCCGACTGCTTGTAAACACCTCTAGTGATTACAGTTAATTAGCGCAATCTCGTGATGCCGTGCTGACGCAGAGCTGGCTGGGAGAGGGGCAGGTAGCCAGATATATACTGTCAGAGTCACAACAACGTGAATAATAGTCCAAAAATGTGCCGCTACAACGATGGTGTTGAAACTGTTGCTTCCGCGGTTCACTTGAGTGATGAACATGTCCTCCCGGCAGGCATCATTTCTGGATCTTGTTGTTCCAGAAGAAATCAGCGTCCACTAGCTTGTCCTGTGCATATGTTGTTATGTTATGTTGTTTGTCCATCAAGAATGATGATGACCATTCATTTCATCCAGTGGGGTTGAAAGTATGGAGCTGTGAGTTCTAAGATGGCTGATAAGGCCTATTTGTGCAGATCTGTGACTACGGGTGCCAGCGTACCCACGCCTGCCGCTTCGCCGCTCGCCCATCGCCACAGGGCTTGAAGGTGATATATGACGGATGAAGAATGACTTGCGCGATGAACTGGATTAAAGTGAGGAAGAGTTGCGCAATTCGTCGACCTCACTCTCTAGCCTGAGTCCATCTGAATCCAGTGGCAGGACAAGTCAAGACGACTGGCGACGAATACAGGTGCAGTGGATGACCAGGGCGCTCTACGTGCCTTGCCGTGCTCATTACGTTCCACAACGCTTTGCAGGTAAACGCCGTCTTGCCCGTTGAATCTTGCCCGTTGCATATAGCTTCATGCCAACAACAGCCTTACGATATGTCTCTCTGTCATATACCAGATGTCCTGTTTGATGATCGACTTAATTACATCAGGTTTGATCCCATAAAGCTGGGTCTCGTTTCGCAATGTGGCCTGCCGACAGCATCTCACAGAGCACGAACTCCGTAGCTCCAGCGACGACCCCCGGGAGTGCCCAAGAATATAGCAGTTACGAAGCCAATGAACCCGGAAACAACTCACGACCTTCGGAACGTGAGGCAGGCTACGGTGACCCCCAAGGTATCCCGCCCCGGTTGCTTTCATGTCTCAGTTATCTGTCACATCTTGAACCCATCTACATTGTGGTCTTCTTCTTCTTCTTCTTCTTCTTCTTCTTCTTCTTCTTCTTCTTCTTCTTCTTCTTCTTCTTCTTCTTCTTCTTCTTCTTCTTCTTCTTCTTCTTCTTCTTCTTCTTCTTCTTCTTCTTCTTCTTCTTCTTCTTCTTCTTCTTCTTCTTCTTCTTCTTCTTCTTCTTCTTCTTCTTCTTCTTCTTCTTCTTCTTCTTCTTCTTCTTCTTCTTCGTCGTCGCATCTCCGGTACACACCCCATTCCCCTCCGTAAATATCTTTTCTAGACTTTTTACATGTCCAATATATATCTTCTTTCTAATGTTTGTAATAAGTTTTCTTCATTATTGAGTCCTTGTTCGATAAATATGTGAATTCTCCTTTACGTCCAGTGGATTGTTTATATTTTTCTATAACATCAGAATGAATCACTTATTACAGTATACAAACCGATTACTGAAGTCTAAGTTAAAGACTTATATCTCATGCATTGGCTATCCAGGGGTGTCGTGACCACTATCACTCCGATGCTTTTAACTTCCCAGAACTCTTTCCTGTACCATTTTATAGGACTTGGTCGACCCTGGAACCTTCAGATTCATCATCATCATCATCTGACAGAATTTGAGATCCCGGGCTGGACGTAAAGTTTCTGATCATATCATTCCACAGTTGTCCGTTATTCTGTGACATTTTCCAAAACGTAATCACTCGTCAGTTTTTCTTTAGGGCCGGTTCTGGCCATGTCTTGATTGTGACACATCCTGAATGCCACTGCACGTTGTTCACCACGTCTGTTCTGTCATTTACTGCCAATATATTAGTAGTATCTTGCGGTGTATGGCAAAGGGGTCTTTGAGCCTGAGGAATTAAGGCCGCTTGGCTAGTGCAGTCGCCGCTAACTGTGCAGGACTTTCTTTTTGCCCCCGACAGAAGAAAATCCCACACCTTACCGAAGGATCGAACCCGGGTCTCATGAAGAAGAGCCCGACGTTCTAACCACTCGAGCAGCCGCTCTTCCGAACACGTCTGTTCGTTGTCCGTATTTCAGAAACTGATAATGCCACTAGTCAGACGTACATGAGTTGAGTTGGGTCAACAAACATCACAGCACTCGGAACAATTTCAGATGCGTCCCGTTCTATCTTCAACAACCAGTGAAGAGTTATATTACTAATGGTACTAGTTGCAGCCTGATTATGTGTCCGTCTGGCCTGTTCTCGGAGCACTGAGTGTCACCCAGATCCTCCGGTCACTCCCCTTTGCACCATGCTCTCTAGGCCACGGTGATTTATCTGTCCTTCTACTGAATCTACACTATGCACATGATCCTAAAAAGCTGTACCACATCCACCGGTACAGACCCAGCCAATCTGTTCGCCTGGTCGTTTTACAGCAAGTCCTTGGAAAAATATCCAACGGGCGGTCTCCATCTTTGAATGTTTAATTGGAATATGCCACTCTGCACGAAGCACGACCAAATGTACATTTAAAAAAAAAAAATGCCCAAAGCAGAAACCTACTATTGGTATTGATTGATTGATTTAGGAACCGACATCACAGCATTCGGGGCATTCCCATAAGCGCTCCGTCTCCATCCTCAGCAGCCAGCGAAGAGTTCCAACACCAATAGTTCCAGTAGTAATCTGATTATATGTCCGCCTCGCCTTTCCTTACTATTGGTATGTGAAGTGTAAAGACCGTCATAATTTGTAGACCTGACTCCATGAAGAAATAGATGAACAATCTGTCACTCACTTAGCGGACGATGAACACGCGTCCGTCCACGCTCATCACATTAATGATGGCATACATTCGAATGATTATTGTGCGTAGTTGTATTTTTTTTTGATGTTTGAATTGTTTTGTGTGAGCGCGTTTGTTTCACTAAATGCATGTCTGAATCTAATCCCTGTCCCCAAACCAGGCGTCCACCGTTGAAGTTTGACTCAGATGTGTACATTTATTAACTTGTTTGGTTTTCTTTTGTTCTTTTAATTAGAGGGGTAGTGCTTGGTAACTGTCGCCATTGTTTTTGTTTCCCGGGCATTTTATTTCATATCCTAGACTCCTGCTGTTTTTTTTTTTTTTTATTGTATGTAATAATTACTGGGGGTATTGTTCTCTCTCTTATATTGTGACCTGATCATCTGCTCATTTATTACTACTTCGTTCTCTATTTATTTTAACTTCCAATAGATTTTGTCAGCATTATTTCTAAGTGTGACATACATCCCCTATTTCCATTCCTTCGTGACATTATGTGGATGCAGTTGTAGGTTCATATTTTCTGCCACGTTTGTCTGCTTGTCCAGTGATTCTGGGTTCAAAACCTGTATCTGGAGACATCTGTGCAGTATAGTGGTCAGTTCGCATTCTTATCAGGGACTTTGTTCAACCCCCCCCCCCCCCCCGGCACTGAGAGTGTTATTTCTCGGGCCTAGTACAGTTCTAGGATTGACTCGGCTTTAAAACCAGGGTAAACAAGTTAGTTTGGCTGTGTGCAATTTCTTGGCAAGTTTATGTTTAGTAGTTTGCCACTGCTTTCTAAACGACCGGCACTTCTACCTTTGTATAAAACCAACGAAAGGCGTCTGTTTCCAAACCACCCACAGCTGTGTTTCGAACATTGTATGCAGGATTACGAATTGAGTTTGTTACCACTTCGCCACAGAGCAGACATAAGATAGGTACCTGGACATAAGATACCCTTTACATTTAGACATTTCTGTGAATTGTGTGAGAATGAAAGAAGCTAGGAAACGAACTCCACCCACCCCCAACCTCATTATGTCGTGGAGTAGATTAAGCGAAGGCGCAACACCCTCCCCCCCCCCCCTCCCAACATATCAGCAATGTGTGTAATAGGACTACTGTTATCTCTTACACTGTACTTTGTAGTAGGCAGAGGACCAGCTTATAAAGCGAGCTGGATCCATAACGAGGACTTTCAACTACACCTAACATTTACTTTCAGAATTATGGCAGCATAGTTGTTGCCGCACATGCTTACCAGTGCGTTAGTGTTGGGTTTAAACCTCAGTAGGGACAGGACTAAGGAGCCGCGGTAGCCCAGTGACCATCACGCCTGCCAGCCAGCCAGCCAACCAGCCTCTTGATCGTGTGTCCGATTACCCGTTAAGTGCATATTTTATCATTGACCTGGGCTGTGAGGTCGACCCAGCCTGAACTGGGTACCATGACATGTCATGGGAAGTGTAAGTCGCCGGCGTGATATTAATCACGAGTGCTGATTATTTTATACAAATATGAGGCTAGTAATATATCCCCAATACCTACTTTGTTGTTATTGTTGTTGTTATTGTTGTTGTTATTGTTGTTATTATTGTTGTTATGTGAGGCTTTGATCTTTTCCATTTGTTCATTCGTGTATGAACGATGGCATCGGGGACTCGTTGTGACTTGGTTCCGTCCTGCGTTGAGTCAAAAGCCGACATCACAACACACTGGACATTCCCATACGTGCTCCGTCCTCATCTGTAACAACCAGCGAAGAGTCCCAATACTAATGGTACCGGTTGAAGTATGATTTTGTCCGTCTGGCCTTTCCTCGGAGTTCAGAGTGTCGACCAAGTCCTCTAGCCACTCCCTCTCGCGCCAATTCTCTAGGCCAGTGGTTCTTAACCGGTGGGGAATACTCCCCCCCCACCCCTCAGGGGGAAATTTTAGAGTTTCCAAGGTGGGGGGGGGGGAATTAAGATTATTTAAAGATCGTGTTAATACAAGAACTGATTAATTGATATTGTTTTGCCCTCCATACTTTACAGTTCTGTACTTCTTGCCCTTCTGAAATTCATTTTATAACGTAAGTAGACCCGCAAATCACGTTTTATGTAGACGCCTAGACTAGTATGTGTTCTAGTATGTTTTATTAAATTTAGCTTCCATTTTTACATATACTGTGTATGGGCGGGGGGGGGGGGGGGTGTATAGGGAGGAAATACGAAATGGGGGGGGGGGGGAATGACATTCTGAACAAATGGTGAAGGGGTGCATGGGTCAAAAAAGGTTGAGAACCACTGCTCTAGGTCATGATGATTTATTTATTCTTCCCGACTATATACATGATCCCAGAGTGCTCTGGCCACATCTGCCTTATTGTGCACCAGCACCAGACGAACAACACACGCATTCCCTATAGCACGAGAAATAGCACGGGAAATAAACTCACGGGTATTGACTGGCACTCGCATAAGTAGACGAAAGAAGTAGATATTAGAGGATGTACTACACAATATAGACATTTAAAGTTATGATCACCCACTGGGATCCGAACCCGTCTCCCCCAAATGACGATATTAACTCGGTGTAAAAGCATGTGTGTTTTGAAGTATGTCTGTTGAGTAAAGTGGCGAACTGGATGTGCATTGCGTGGGTAGTAGTCGTATACCAGTATCTTTAAAGTATTTCTTGCACTGTCTTATAATCATACGCTATTAAAACAGTGGCACCAACCAGTCTTAGCTGGGAGGTAATAGAGAAAGGCAACTGGTCTCTTCACCCAGCAATAACCGATGCAGTTTTTGTGGTGTCGTCGAAACCCCGCAGCCTTTCAGCGGTAGTTTGTAGATAACGAACAGCGTCTGTTATAATTCAGAACAGGATATCGATGTCAAGAATGAAGTCACGAGTCAGTGACATGTCATATGTGGCTCACTTGACTTTAGCATTGAACGGGTCATTGCTGCATTGTTTTCTGGGTCACATGCATTCTCGGCTAACGCACTGCTTCCTGTCAAACAGTTGGCAATGTCTTAATTTGTTGTTGTGTATTTTGTGTGTAACCAGGCCTCGGAATTTGGTTTTCCATTCACGTGATTTCACCTCCGCGGTCATGAGACTTCTTGCAAATGCCAAATAAACATGTGTAGTCATGTTCTAGTTTGGTGTTTTTCTCAAATACGCGCATTTACAAGTGATTATCTCTATAAGTATACGTTCTACAGGTTGACAGAGACGTGACTTATTATCTACAGACTGACAGAGACGTGGCTCAGTATCTAGGGGTTGACAGAGACATGTCTCAGTATCTGAACGTTGACAGAGACGTGGCTCACTATCTATGGGTTGACAGAGTCGTGGATAAACATCTACGGGTTGACAGAGACAAGGCTTAGTATCTACCGGTTGACAAAGATGTGGCTCAGTATCTGAACGTTGACAGAGACGAGGCTCAGTATCTACGGGTTGACAAAGACGTGGCTCAGTATCTGAACGTTGTCAGAGACGAGGCTCAGTATCTACGAGTGGACAGAGACCAGGGTTAGTATCTACATATTGACAGAGACGTGGCTGAGTATCAACATGTTGACATAGACGTGGCTTAGTATTTACGGGTTGACAGAGACGAGACTCATATCTACAGATTGACAGAGACGTCTTTCAGCAGCTACAGGTTAAAAGAGATGTGGCTCAGCCTCTAAAGGTTGACAAAGACTTGGCTGAACGTTGACAGAGGGTGGCCCAGTTTCTGCAAGTTGACAGAGGCGTAGCTATATATCGGCAGGTTGACAGAAACATGGCTGAGTATCTAGAGGTTCACAGTGACGGGGCTCGTTATCTAGAAGTTGATAGATATGTGGCTCATTATCTTTAGGTTGACGTAGGCGTGGCTCATTATCTACAGGTTGACGGAGATGTGGCTCATCATGTACATGTTTACAGAAACGTACGTGGCTCAATATCTACAGGTTTACAGAGACGTACGTGGCTCATTATCTTCTGGTTTACAGAGACGTACGTGGCTCATTATCTACAGGTTTACAGAGACGTCACTCAGTCTCTAAAGGTTGATCGAGATTTGGTTAAATATCCACAGATTAATAGAGAAGTGGCTCAGTATCTATGTCGTAATAAGTGTCGTCCCTGGGGTGAGGGGAATCAACACCCACATTCTTTTAACTCCATATCATTATCTTGAGGATCTTCTGGATTTCTGTCCACAACACCCCGTCAGTCCTTGGATCACTCTCTCTCTCTCTCTTTCTTACCACTGGACCATGCCCCCTCTCATTCTTTTACAAAACATACTACACAACTCTAACTTCTAAAGAAAATGACTAATTAATTTAATAAAGAAAAGTGTCAGGTGTGTGCAAAGTGTATGTGTAGAATGTCTGTCGTATAATCTAGTGTGTATGCAGAATCAGACCGAACAGCTCAGGAGCAAATTCTGCTTCATCACAGTACTGGCCACACAACAGCACCATAGATCAAGTACAAGAAGACCTCACCAAATGATGCGTCTCTTCGGCCAAATGTCGACTTCCTCCAATAGCTCTTGGATAGTCCGGATGCCTGGTCACCAATAGTGGATATAGTACAATACTGACCATGAATCTGACACACACAGTGTAACTAATATGTCACTACAAGTTCTGGGATCGGATAATCCTTGTACAGTAAAATAATGTTTACTGTCACTTTGAAACTAAATGTTAGTAGTTTATTTCTCATAGGAATTCCCCAATTGTAACACACAATGATAATTGGTAATGTCTCACAGAAATTCCCAATTTGGAAAAACACAATGTTCAATTTCCAGTTCTCTATATAACTACTATTGTTCCTGTTACTGGTGGTATTGTAAGTATCTTCATTTCACTATGATGAGAACTACCACTGAGGAATCATTCTTATAGTCTCATCGTTTCCCGCTCAGCAGAGGTCAGGTTCTTGCAGACCCTCTGGGTTATTGGCCCAGTGCAAAAGCCGCTGAGTAAAAAACTGCTTTCAATGATCGAGCCATGACTTTTCTTCTAGCTTGTTGTAAAATATAGCGGAACCTGATGAAGAGAGAACACACCTGGTGAGAGAAACCCGATTACGACCTTTATTAGGTGAGTGTAGGCCGACGGCCGCACTCAGATATATAACAGAGAACTAAACTGTCATAATGCAGAGGAGCTCATCACATCGGTCTGAGTCATGGTAAGACAAGGAAAGACTAAAGGAAAAGTGCAGAAACCCAGTAGATATCCTACTAGAAGATCCTACCACTTTACATTTCCTTTACCCCCCCCCCCCCAACCATCCTCAGTCTCCCTAAATATCACCCCACTACATTGTTCTTAACTCACTGAGTTAATTGATATATCACACTAGCTAGTTTAAGCAACGCGATAGCCTACTGTTGCCGACGCTCTTATAATACGTTCTCATAACGCACATTACTACACTCGATTCCTAAGAATAATCTAATTTAGGTCTATTTAATTAAATACCATATATTTATTCCTGTTTGAAATTGAGACTACTAAATCACACAAAGGAAACATGTCCGCCGATGTAAATCAACAGAAGCTCCCCCGATGTGTCTCCACCTTGACGTGGTGGGGGAGCTTGCGTGTCCCATCGACCCCATTTGCTTGCCGATGGATGAAAAATTACATATCGGACAGCTTATGGGATAGGGACCAGACTAAGAGAGACGCAACCTGCTGCTCTGCAGGTGACTGAGGATAGCAGTCAAAAATTTTTAAATCAGGTGCACGAAGGCAGAAGTTCTTGGTCCGGACAAAACTCTTAAGGCTCCCTGTCGAGGGCTGTGGCTTAACGCCTCTAAGCCACAAACCCTCGGATCTGAGAGCCGGGCCGATACCCACCTACCGAAAAATAGAGGCGTGATACTGAGCAAGCTACATGCTCAGGTCTGATACATGTTCGAAGGCTCTCAGCTGGCGGATATGAGAGATTCCCGGATGAGAGGGCCAGGCCGTTTCTCGTTCACTGCTGCACGAAGGTAAGGTGCTGAGCCGGCAGCACATGTAGCCTACCTCGTGAGCGAGTACAAAAAGTCAGAAAAGTGCCCCAGTCGAAGGAAATTGTTACGAAAACTGTCTGTATCTAACTCATAGAGAGTGTAGACAAAAGTGGAAGAACGTCTCAATGACGCGAAATGGAAAGCACGGCGAGCGAATCCATTGCGTGGCCCGAAGTCAAAACCAAAAGCTTACCGAGTGGATGTCGCCCGCAGTCTGACCGTTCCTGGTGTGTGCTTGAGCGACCAGTGGCAAGCGAAATGACCAACACATGGAAGTGAGGAACTAAAGCAGCCATGAGCAGGACGTCGCAACTCCTTGGGTGAACCCAGTCTCAGAGCAATATGTGCCGGCTCTGCAATTATGGAAGCCTTCTTGGATAGCCTTGGATATGCCCATGGTCTGCCCCTGCCTTCCCTTGAGGGTTAACCGTGATGTCGATGATCGTTCTATCTTGACCAGCTGAGATGTGGGCGACATCACAACAATAAGTCTAACGTGCCTCGAAACCCGAGGAAGCTAACCTCATTAAAAAATGCCTGCTGAAGTCGGAAGTGCCGTCCTACGGGTGGCAAACTAAAAATTGGCTCTACGCATTTACGTCCGAGTGTAATGTCTCGTCCAAATGTCTCTCGTGCTAGGAACAGCTCTGACTACCTAGTTTCCGAATGCCGCTCTTGTTCGGAACAGCTCTGACTAGGTAGTTTTCCGAATGTCTGTCGTGCCTGGAACAGCTCTGACGGGCGCAACGACAAGCACATGTCCGAAAACTCGCTGAGTGGATACCGTCTGCAGACCTGTCTGGTTTGTGCGGGAACGGCATGGGGCGAACGAAATACCCAATATATTGAAGTGAGGAATCAAAGCAGCCATGAGCAGGACGTGACGATTCCCTCGGTGAGCCCAGCACCAGAGCGTTATGTGTCGGCTCTGCAATTATGGAAGCCACCCAGGATGGCGGAAAATGCTATGGACTGTCCCTGCCTTCATTTGAGGGAGGACCGTGCAGTCTTCGACTGTTCCAACTTGACTAGCTGGGAGGTGGACAGTACCACAAAAGTGAGAGTCTCCCAGGAATGCTAACCTGGTCAAAAATGCACGCTAAAAGTCGGATGTGTTGGCCTAAGGGTTTCGACCCAAGGGTGCCTAACCAGACACACCGCAATCACATCTGAAAAAACACTCCGGATGAACGCAAAGAAGAAGAAATCAACAGAAGACACTGTAGTCTCTCTCCATAATCAAACTAGGAATATCACACACGTCCTTGTTGTTTCACAACATTTGGTCAACTCCCGCCAAAGTTGTTTATCCAGACTGTTTTAATTTTGTGTCTGAATGACGTCACAAATCTGACTAGACACTTAGGCGTCGAGAAGCTATTTTTCTCTCTCCGTTTCCGACTCGATGTAAACAACTGGTCGTCTAATCCGCTTTCATCTGGGGAATTGTCCCGGTACTTCAAAAAGTCTGGCCGGCTGTAATCTGGAGAATATTTCCCTCACAACAAAAGATCTTGCCGACTTTCACCAAGACAGTCTGTCTACCACATCAAAGGATGGCTGCCGCCTGTAGACGAATGGTGCGACAGTCTTTTCGATCGACAACACATCAAAGAATGACGGCTGCTTGTAGACGAATGGCGCGACAGTCTTTCATCGATCGACAACTCCAAGAATTTATGCGACAATCTACAGGTTGACAGAGACGTGGCCCAGTATCTACAGATTAACAGAGACGTTGCTCATTATCTAGACGTTGACGGAGGCACGACTCATTATCTAGAAGTTGAATGAGATGTGGCTAATTATCCAAAAATTAAGAGATAAATGCCTCATTATCTAATGTTGTGCAGAAACGCGGCTTGTTATTTAGAGGTTGACAGAGACATGGTTCAGTATCTACTGGTTGACATAGACATGGCTCATAGATATCTGTGTCAACGTCATGCTAAGACAGTGGTTCTCAACCTTTTTTTGGCGCATGCACCTTTTCACCATATGTTCAGAATGTCATTTCCCCCTTTCGTATTTCCTCCCTATAACCCCCTCCCCCGCCCCCACACAGTATACGTAAAAATGGAAGTTAAATTTAATAACACACCCTAGAACAAGTCTAGACGTCTACATAAAATGTGATTTGCGGTCTACTACCGTTATAAAACGAATTTCAGATGGGCTAGAAGTACATAAAGTATGGAGGGAAAAACAATATAAATTAATCGGTTCTTGTATTAACGCGATCTTGAAATAATCTTAATTTCCACCCCCCCCCCCCCCCAATGGAAACCCTAAAATTCCCCACCGTTGAGAACCACTGTGCTAAGAAGTTACCCCGATTGCGCACTGCATCCATCCATTCATCATGTGCCATGCCGATAAGCGTGGGCGGTCATGCTTTGCCATCTCACTCGATCACCAGAGTCGTGGATCAGCGCACTGCATAGGGCTGGACATTTTTACACGAACCACTGGTCTTTAAAATTATCAGACCCCCTCCCTCCTCTCTCCACCACCACACTCACCGTATAAATTTAGTAGTGTGAGATCGGAAAAGAGTAGACTGCACGCTACTTTATTTCTTCTTCCGCCCTTTACACACACACACACACACACACACACACACGCACGCACGCACGCACGCACGCACGCACGCACGCACGCACCCCACCCCCACCATCAATAAACCCGCTCCAGACCGTGATATGCTTTGCTATGTCTTTCAGCGCACCCCATATCCATCCCTTATTATCTATTTCTATCTCTAACCCTCTTCCCCGTGAGATTTTCATCATCATCATGTGCCATCCTGATAAGCGAGGGCGGTCATGTTTCGCCATCTCACACGATCATCAGTGTCGTGGATCGGCACTGCGTTCTTGTCTCGACTATTCCACGTGGCCAAGCCATCTAGATATTTGCTTCTATGCCTTCCCCTGTTTCTCTTCCCCTCGATCTTGCCAGTTGTCACCAAGTTCTGCAATTTATTTCTTCTCATAACGTGTCAAAATATTGTGACCGTCTACGTCTAATTTCTCTAATCAATTTACGATTTTCATTTGTTTCTTGTAGGGCATGGTCATTTGTTTTTCTCTCTGTCCGTGGCATTCTTTGCATTTTCCTCAGAAACCACATTTCCACAGCCATCAGATGGTTTTCAGCGTGTCTGCTCATTGTCCATGCGTGCGATTTTTAAGTCTCCCTTTATGTTTTGGTGGTCGCGTGGGTTATAGACAAAGAAGTTAATGCCGAGAGTGAACGCTTGCCTGCCAACCCTGTATTCATGTGTTCTAATCGCTATTTTAATAGACCCGGACTTTCAGGTCTACCCAGCTTCACACATGCACCAGGAAATGCCATGGAAAATAAAGTTGGCCGGTGATGTTGATCACATGACTCATCGAGTGCCGATTGGTCTGTACAACATTGGGTTAGCACCATGTGCTAATTACGCCTCAGGGCGTGCACAAGAGTCCCTGGCTTTACTTACACTAAGACTTTGCGAGTTGATCCTAAACACATACTTGGGTTACAATGTAAGAAGACAAAGACATCCGGGTGTCATGACCCGGGTGAGCCTGCCACTCGAGAGTGTCAAGGAAGTTAAGGGACCGAAATATTCGGCGAGGGGGCATTTTCTGATGATCGGAAGCCTCCTGTCGTGCTTGTTCCAACACGGAGTTCATACTACTAGCGACTTGAGCCTTCACATATACTAGGATATAATGTAATATTATGTAGTCTTTTCACGCCGCCATTTATTCTCAGTAAAATCTCATGCCAATTTTATACAGTTATGTCGACTCACTGCTACAGCGCCGGATTGAACCCTGAACCAGTACGAGAACAACCCAATGCACTAACCTCAACGCCACCAGGGCGTCGCTACTTGGTATCCCATGAACTTAACGTAACTGGTTCAAACGTGCAAAGAAAGGCGCGAATTTGCGGTGGTGACAAAAATAGGGTTGTCAAATAAATTGATCGCCAACTCAGCCCAAAGTATGTACTTGTGGATGAAAGAAACCCTTGAAGCTACTTGTAGACGTTTGAGATAACAGCCTTGGGCTCTCATGACCTCACCAGGAAGGACATGAATGGAATTCTTCACCAGGCTTACCTGACATGACCCCACAAATACCGCGCGCAGGTTTAGGTAGCATGCCTGACTCGTTTGGTGCCTTACTGCGCAATTGTCAGAGGCGTACATTCAGTCAAGCCTTGGTGACGGTGTGTGGGTGCTTTCTGGCGTAATGACCATTTTCCCATTCACAACTTTATTTTTCATAACCTAAACTATACATTAAGTGGGCGGTACCCGCCCCCTTGTGCGCGGTGGACAGATCAGGGAGACGTTAGTGAGGTTTTGATTTGTTCAGTACTCTTACATACCAAAATAAGAAGTGTGTGTTTGTTTGTGTATAGTGTGTTACAAGAGCCCATAAGGGAGGCAGAGCTGTGTAATACTGTAACCTACCGAGCATGTCGTAAGAGGCGACTAAGGAGGTGTGGGATGTAGGATTTGAAATATGAGAATATTTGCTAAGTTTGTCTAGGGGATCCCGGATGGGATGAATTGACATTCGCACTCACTTCTTATAAAGCAAGGTGATCAGGGAAATTTACCACAGATACAAGGGGAAAAACAATTCACTCTTTAAGACAATGGTATCTGTGTGTATGTATCCCCTGCCACTCGATCACCTTTTGAATTTGATATAGTGTCAGAGAACATTGATTGTTTACACCAGTGGTTCTCAACCTTTTTTGGCCCATTCCCCCCTTCACCATATTTTCAGAACGCCATTCCCCCCCCCCCCCCTTCCTATAAAAAATTTGGCCCGTTCCCCCCTTCACCGTATTTTCAGAACGTCATTCCCCCCCCCCCCCCTTTCATATTTCCTATCTAAAAATCCCCTCACCCCTACACAGTATACGTAAAAGTGGAAGGCAAATGTAATAGCATATACTAAAACAAGTCTAGACATCCACATAAAACATGATTTGTGGGTCTACTTACTTTATAAAATGAATTTTAGAAGGACGAGACATACATAACTGTAAAGTATGAAGGGAAAAACTATGTCAAGTAATCGGTTCTTGTATTAACACGATCTTGAAATGGTCTTCATTCCCCCCCCCCCCCCCCCCCCTGGAAACCCTGAAATTCCCCCCTGGGGGGGGGGGAATTCCCCACCGGTTGAGAACCACTGGTTTACACCATATAAAACAACAAGTTACTGACTGTAACTGACTCAGAAAGCATGCTGACGAGGGTGAGGACGGGCAGGCTTCGTGCGGAGTAGCTTGCTTCGCTTCGGAGGTCACGGGTGACAAGCATCGCCTGGATCTTTTCTCCGGGGCATGCCGGTGTGCTGGGAAATGAACAGGCGGATAGATTGGCTGGCTCTGCAGAACTTGGTGGAGTATTGATACATGACAAGGCAGATGTGGTTGCGGCCTTGTGGGAGCACGTGTACACCTCGGAGGAGCAAATGGATTACCATGGTCTGGCAAGAATGAGACAGCGAGGAGTGACGAGGGGATCTGGCCGACGCTCGACGCTCAGAGGAAAGGCGAGACGGACTTATAATCAGATTGCTACTGGTACTATTAGTATTGGGACTCTTCGCTGGCTACTGAGATGGGGACGGAGCACTTATGGGAATGCCTCGAATTCTGTGATGTCGATTCCTAAATCAATCAATCAATCAATCATATAAAACAACCGCTGTTGAACAAACATCAACAAGCAATTGACGCAAACATCAACATTTGAACAAACCGTTCACCAGGAATTAAATCAAGATCTGGAGTAACTATATATTTGTATTAACAGTATTGAGTTTGGAAAGTCATGGGATGATATGTAATATCATTAACACATACGAATGTGATAACCCTTGCCCCCCCCCCCCCCCCCCCCCCAAAAAAAATAATAAATAAATAAAAAAAAATAAAAATAAAAAATAAATAAATAAATAAAAAATTAATGCACTCAAAATCAAAACAACACTCCAAATTCAGAACACAATAACTAGACGAATTAATCAGTCATACTCTCTCTGTTTCTCTTCTGTTCTGTTTATAGGTATTCCTCTCCAATGCTTAGCAGATAATGTCCCCATTATCCAGGGGCCGAATTAAATGCACTCACTTATGTCCCACCCATCTAATATCCACTGTAAATTTGCTTCAGAGGACATCATAATCCCTATTATCCATGGAACGAATCAAGAACACTCTTGTGCTAATGGCAGGCTTGTCCATGGGACACATTTTTCAGTCCCATCCAATCCCATCCCATGTTATTTTTTTCCTGTCCCATCCCATTCCATGGGATTCCCATGATAATATTAATTTGGAATACAGTTCAAATAAAATTATGCAATTTAAGAAAGTTTAGGGTAAACTAAATAGGACTACATGTACAAATAGGCATGTAAAGCAACATAATTTATTAATTTTAATATTCAAGAGTATTTTATTAAAACAAAGTTTAATCTAAATATGACAATTCAGTGTCATTCTGACACTCTTATTCTGTTTCTGAGTCACTCTGCTCATTCAGCACATTATCAATTTTCTGCTGATCGACTGTTTCTAATAATTCAGTGAATCCAGGTAATCCCTGAACCATTTCCACAAGTTTCATCTTACATGCAAATCTGATTTATACAGAGTTTATAAATAGAGCTGGTGACATCCGTTTCTGTAAGTTACTCAACAACAATCCAGCTGCACTAAAAAAACGCTCTACTGCTGCTGAGGACACTGGTATGGCCAAAACAATTTTCGCACTTGCTTTTAGCAGTGGAAACCTATGTTCATTTTCCCAATAATTTAATGGTTATGAAGTTGGTTGCCGTAATTTTTGAAACATGGCGACTTCATCCTCAAGGCATTTGTTTCTAGGGTCATCAAACTTAAGTGCTTTGTTTTGTGGAGGGTAAAAAAAATAAGTCAAAATCACTTTTCGGCTTTTGTTCTACAATTCCTGCTACTTAACATACAACAGATGATTCAGAAGAAAGATTTAAATCCTTGATGAATGAAATAACAGTTGGAACAACAGACTTAGAAAAAGCGATCCAACCATTTATTGGTGTCCACATTCCCTTTCTTTTTAGTAACAACTGACTTGACCATGTCTTCTATTTTGGCTTTAATGTCAACTCCAGTACGGAATACTGCAGTAACTGCCAGATTACTGCCGCAATATGGGCAAAGTTTTTCTCCAATAATTTTCTGAAAGTTCTGACAATATTTCTTCACCATGCTTCTGGAAGTTTCTTCGTCAATATCAACAATAACTCTGTACAACCGATAGTCTAGGAGGAAGTATAACAGCAAAATTAAATGAGATGTAGCACCATCAATTTCTAGTTTGTAAAAAAAAAAAAGTTTTGAATTTCTCATGAATGTACACCATTCCTTTGATCTGAGCAATATTTGGAATGTGGTTTAAGAATTCTTCATCATCTTCATTAAAGTAATGCGAGTAATTTTTTTTAATGGGTATTGAAACGTTGGTAATATGATCGCCATTCACGTGTTACAGATTTTGTTGGTATGGAAAATGGCAGCTGTGATGCCTTTTCCTGACGAGTATTGTAATTTGTTTCAATAAATGAAAGTTGATCCATGAGTTGCTATGTCATGGCTACTGTCCCATGTGTTCCATGGGAAATACAAATGTGTGCTGTCCCATTCCATCCCATTCCATCCCATGGGACGTTTCCCATGGGAATCCCATTCCCATGGACAAGTCTGGCTAATGGGCTCTGTCCTAGTGAAGCTAAGGCCTTGGTCATTCAAACTTTCAGGAGTTCCTCTTCAGACTGGGCAGAAGGTATTTTCCTACATCATCGCATACAATGAAAAAGATGACCACCGTCCAGCATCTCTGCTTATTAATCAGAATCTCAGCTCTTTTCCACAAGGCTTTTACACACACCTATCAGGTCGATAGGCTATCCCACACTTGGTGATATTGCAATCAGGCCGACGTGGGACCAGAAAAGAGCCATCCTTTTATATATCAATTCCTGTGTAGGAACATACAATGCTGAGAGTCGTTCATTGGTATTATCTGGGTCTATGTCCAGGCTGGCCTGCACAAGCATGGACAAGAAGAAGAAATTCCAGCACACAAACTGAGAGTCACAGGACAGTCGGAGGATCTCCTCTGCTGCATGAGTATAAACATTGACTCCTCTTACTTCTCTCATAGTGTCTTCCCGATGGTGTTCATATCTAGGACCTAGTGTTGAACTTGCCCGCATATGACTTGTGTCGAAGGTTAATACTTTTTGTATTAGAAACTGGGAATCCAACAGGCAGTTGGAGGGTTCTTACTGCTGTTAGTTTTGTTCAAACTTGGACTGTCCACTAGTTTCCTTAACCTTGCTGATTGATGGTGCGTCAGGTGGTACCTTCCAGATGGACAGGGCGGGTAATACCCTGATATATGTGTACTAAATATATCCGTTTGTCGTGGTAGACATTTTAATAAGGAAGGCCGTCCTGGAGTATCCCGACAGAAGTCGGAATGTGTCAATAGCTTTTGGCTAATCATCTTCGTCACGTTTTCCGCTGACAAAGGCAGCTAATAAATGCGACTGTCGACCTTTTCTTTTATAGGTCTAGACTGTAGGTATAAGTCATTCTTTCGTGTACCACTCAGAACATGCTGTTAACCTAGGTTCCTGTTGGGTGATAACGTCCTAACCACCACCTGCCTCTCTAGAGCTGGGAATGACAAAAGAACACATTCCAAGCTATTAATACAAACTCATGTCGTGGAAATCCTTAACACAACATAAATCACAGAAACAAAGGGGAATAAGAACGGAGGATATTTCCATTTTTCCATCCTTCATCTCTGATTGGGGAGTTGTTCTAACTCCCAAAAGTGAGTAGGGTATCTCCTCACTGCTCATTCTATTCTGGGATTGCTACTGGCACTTTCTGATGAGTTAAAGACATCCTAACTCTGCAAACATCTTGATATTATACCTATCATAACATGACAAGAATCTATGAGATATCGGCCGTATGTCCAGAATTCCTCATCTCCTTTACCTAGCTGTAATCAGCATTAAGTCAAAGGCCAACGACCATACCAGTCAGCATTCTTTTCTTGAGGTACAGACGTACACAAGGCTTCTTAATCATCATCATCATCATCATCTTGATGATGATGATGATGATGATGATGATGATGATGATGTCTCCTCTGGGGTAACATTAAAATGTATACTCCGGCAGTAAAAGTAACAATCACGAATAGAATACATAAATCTCATAACAGAGAAACTATGTGAATCCTTCATATAATAATAATAATAATAATAATAATAATAATAATAATAATAATAATAATAATAATAATAATAATAATAATAATAATAATAATAGTCAGTCATTGGCACCTTGCCGTCTTGACAGACGATAGTTTGTGCTCTAAAAAGGCATAATAACTTTTAACTATGGCGGTAGCGAGTGTGACTGATAAGGCCAATTTGCGCTGTAAATGTCCGTTCACAGTGGGTGCATGTGAACACGTGGTCATTTCCACCATCATGCACCATCTTACGTCTCAAACGCTTGGTGTGTGACTTTTCTGCAATAATTTTCTCCTTTGACTTTATTCCATTTCTGATATTTGCCCTCCATGCAACACGTTCAGCGGTGACTTGCTCCCAATGTGCATTATCAATGCCTGTATCAATCATGTCCCGCTTACACACATCTTTGTATCGTAGTAGAGGCCGACCCTGAGATCTCTTACCCATCTGTAATTCACCAAAAAAGATATCCTTTGGTATTCTACCATCAGCCACCCTCCTAAGATGTCCTATCCATCTAAGTCTACGAAGACTGAGCATGGAATAAACTGTCACACAACCTGATCTTTCCAATACTTCAGTATTTGTGATTTTGTCTTGCCACTTAATACCAAGAATTCTTCGCAGACACCGCATATGAAAGCTGTTTAAATTGTTCTCTTGGTGTGAGTAAGTTGTCCAGGTTTCACTGCCATAGAGAAGAGTACTAAGGACACAGGCTTGATAGACAAGGACTTTTGTTTTGGCAGTAAGCTTCCTGTTCTCCCAGACTCTTTTTCTTAACCTGTTCATTGTTGTTGCTGCCTTACCAATCCGGATGTTGATTTCCTGATCTAGGGATAATTTGCTATTTACCACTGATCCTAGATATGTAAAATGGTCTACTATCTCTAGTTCGGCGTCGTCAATAAAGATTGATGGTACCCCATGTGCACCTTGTGACATAATCTGTGTCTTCTTTTTGCTAATTGTTAAACCAAATTCAGAACAAGCATTGGAGAATGCAGATAGTAGACATTGCAATTCTTCCTCAGAGTGGGTCGTAACTGCAGCATCATCTGCAAAAAGCAACTCTCTGATCAGTAACCTCCTAATTTTGGTCTTAGCCTTCAATCTCTGAGCATTATAGAGGCCGCCATCTGAGCGTGAGTGAATGTATATACCACCATCCTGATCACGAAATGCATATTTCAGTAGAAGTGAAAAGTATATTCCAAAGAGGGTGGGAGCTAGTACACAACCTTGCTTAACTCCACTCTTGATTTCAAATTCTTCAGAAGTTGCACCATCAAACTTGATTATACCCTTCATGCCTGTGTGGAATGATTCCACAATGGACAGAAGAGTTGGTGGGCAGCCAATCTTCTTTAGTGCCTTGAACAGACCCTCACGACTGACCAAATCAAATGCCTTTGCGAGGTCGATGAAGGCAATAATAATAATAATAATAATAATAATAATAATAATAATAATAATAATAATAATAATAATAATGCAAGGACCATTCCTGGGATATTCCTTCCCACTCATCAAAACATAAGACCAGAACAGGTGGTCCTCTTCCCACCTGCCTATAGAAGCATGGGGTTAATGAAGGCTGTTATATAACGTGTCTTCAGGAATAACGTCTGCAGCATGGTAGCATTCTGAACAATGTTGGCAAATTTCTGAACATAAATATATGCCCAGGCACCGACAACAATGATGCAATACGGACGGGAAGCATGTCCTGCAAAACATTTGAATATGTCTTCTTCTTCTTCAGCGTTCCGAGCCATTGAGGTTCTTTGCTGCAAATACAATCCGTCTCCATTCGTCTCTCTGGTGGACCTTCTCTTGCCAGTCGTTGATTCCAAGTGCTTGTAGGTCTGTACATGTATTATCTCTCCACCGCCTTCTTGGTCTACCTCGGGGTCTACGGCCATTTATTTCCTGAGTGTAAGCGAGTTTTGTTTCCCTATTATCTTCCATTCTTTCTATATGCCCCAGCCATTGTAGTCTATTAGCCTTCATGATACCAGTGATTAGCGGGGACTTAAACAGTTCATAAATGTCTTTGTTACTTCTTCTTTTCCACTCTCCACTTTGTGTATCCCTAATGGGTCCAAAGATGCGTCTTAAAATTTTGTTCTCAAAGGTTTGTAACAAGGCTTCGTCTCCTTTCGTTGTACTCCAGGTTTCAGAGCCATACAGCATAACTGGTCTGATCAGTGTTTTGTATATTGTGATTTTGGTGTTACGAGATAGCGCCTTTGATTTTAGTAGATGTTGTAGTGCATAGTATATCTTATTTCCAGAGTTGATTCTAGTTTGTATTTCTTCCCTTATGATGTTGGAGCAGTTGAAGATCGTACCCAGGTATTTGTATGTTTCCGTTCTTTTAATGGTCATATTATCTATTTGTATGTGGCCAGAGTTTCTAGCCATTCCGTCTCTACATATCGTGCGTTTTTCTTTCGTTATTCGTGAGATTATACTCATCAAACATGGCATTCCCTTGAAGGTTAACCCGGTCAACAAATGCCCGCAGAAGTCGAATGTGTCGGCCTAACGGTGCAAGAACGCAGCTCTGCTGTAAACAGGCACAACGCAGTCACGTCCGAAAAAAACAAAATCCGGATGAACGCAGAAGAAGAAACATGGCATATCCCTTGCATATTCATGAAAGGAGTACATGTCCATCACACATGTTGTGTGGTTACTGAGATGTAAACAAGAAGTGTACCGTAAAGGCATGATAGCTCAAGTTACTGGTTAGCAGAACTATTTCTCCAACATGAACTTGTGTCCATAAGATACATTAATAGTACTATTGCTTGCTTGATTTCGCTGGCTCTGAACTCCAACGTGAAGTCCTGTATGTCGGATGAAGACATCCTGTTGTCCAACATCAGTGTGATGTCATACCGGACTGAGTTATGCGTGAGTATCCGTTGTCCCATGTCTGGCTTATTGGTGTGCAGACTGGTGGCATAAGGTGCGTTAATAGTACTATTTTTCGGCATAGAGAAAACGTTCATGAAATGCACTTAGAGTGAACGCTCTAGAGGACATAGAACATTTGCAGATTTATATGCATTGAGAGTGGGATAGCTTCACAGCGCATATAATATGTTACACATAGGAATTGAAACTGTATGCATAGGAAAATCGGCAGTGAGACAAAGATGTCCGCTCAGTAGAAAGCAATCACTCAGGCCATCTTTTCACATGAATTGTTTGATCTAACAGTTTTTACAATTCATATTTAGACACAATGGTACATGCACCTTATCAAAAGACATGTTTACACATTCATAATGTGTTTACAAACGTACCTAAGCTCCAGAGAGTGACATGTTTTGGGCTAAACTGCGACTTGTCTTTCGAACGTTAGAGATACAAAAGGTACAAAACGAAGCCATGCGCATCATTTTGGGCTGCACGAGAGACACCAGCTGTGTAGCAATGAGATACCTCCTTGACTTCCCGACAATGGAACACAGGATCAAGATCTGGAGAGCTCGTGCATACTTAAAAATAAGTGCAGATGAGCAGCACCCTCTGCATGACGCTGTATTCAGAGAAAAGGGTGACAGGCTAAAGAGGGGCAAATCATGGATGGGTCGGGCCGAAGATGTCGTCGGACAGGTCTGCAGTCTTACAAGTATCAACCCCGGCAAGGAATGGGTGCCGATGCCTCCAGCTTTTAAGTGTACCTTCTCCTGCATTATCACACCCGACAGACGGTGCAGAGAGCAGAACCCTGCCGCTGTCAATGCAGAGGTTAACGCGCTCATCTATGATCACTCAGATAGCCCCGAAGTGCTCATCTATACAGATGGATCTGTTGTAAAGCAGCAGAGAAGTGCGTGGGCATTTACAGCCCGCTCAGCGGGCCGAACCGTTCAAGAATCCAGTGGTGCCCACTCCATGACCACGAGCAGCATGACGATGGAGGTGATGGCAGTTACACAGGCTTTCATATGGCTGGAATCACAGCATTATACCAACGTGTGTGTACTAAGTGATTCAATGAGCATGATTCAGAAGGTCGAAGCTGGATCTGTACGTAGACAGTGGACTGAGTCGCTGCGGAAGTCTGTTGTCCGCAAAGTCACCTTCATCTTCGTCCCGGGACATGCGGGAGTCGAGGGAAATGAACGAGCTGATAAATTGGCTGGCTCTGCACCCCCTGTAGATGGCCAGCCCATGGATCGTGCCGATGTTATTAACGCCCTTAAAGATATGGCGAGAACAGAGGATTTTGACGCCAGTGATTCCACATCGCTTTCCAGGATGAAAGACCTGGAAGTAAGAATCGGCACAGCCAGACGCGAGAGGTACATCGGGAAAACAAAGCGCCTCGTCAACCAACACAGAACTGGCACTATTAGCCACCGGACGCTGGGGGGAGGATCTGAGCACCTATGGACATGTCCGGAGTGCAACGAGGATACCCCAACTGATAACTAACTAACTAACTTCTTCTTCTTTTTCTTCTTCTTCTTCTTGTCTTTCATCTCTAAATGCAGCAGAAGATCTCGTGTAATTCACGTCGATCCCCTTCTAGACGTGTTCATGAATAGTTGGATTTGTCAGATACAGTTTTCTACGGGGTGTTATAGCCATTCTCACACCAATCCTCCTGTGGTATAAATATCTGGCGTCCTTACAGTTTCCTCTGAATTGACTCCTTGGTTACCACACTTTGGAAGGAAATGCGCTAGACATGGTCTGGATGACGTCATAATTTATAAGGCCATAGTTCAAATGCGAGCTAAATAATTGGTCGAATGCCCGGCCAAGACAGTGCCGCTTAAATTAGCAAGGCGTTAGTAGAGACTGCAGACCTGTCCGACGACATCTTCGGCCCGACCCATCCATGATTTGCCCCTCTTTAGCCTGTCACCCTTTTCTCTGAATACAGCGTCATGCAGAGGGTGCTGCTCATCTGCACTTATTTTTAAGTATGCACGAGCTCTCCAGATCTTGATCCTGTGTTCCATTGTCGGGAAGTCAAGGAGGTATCTCATTGCTACACAGCTGGTGTCTCTCGTGCAGCCCAAAATGATGCGCATGGCTTCGTTTTGTACCTTTTCAAGTCTTCCAATCTGTGTAGGGCTGACAGTGAGGATGGCCAGGGCATACTCGATGCGTGAAAGCACAAGTCCTTGGAACAGAAGTAATAGCAGTCTTTGCTCGATATTGGCACTCGCCATGACTCTCATTGCTGCCAAACCTTTTCGAGCCTTCGTTATGACATAATCGACATGATCTCTGAAGGACAGGCTACGATCAAGCCTCACGCCAAGATATGTCATTGACTGGGTTCTACTCAGAATGCTCCCATCCATTCTTACTGCCGGCAGGTCTGTTTTCACAATATGGTTGTTTAGTGAGAACCATGTAACCGTTGCCTTTGCAGGATTGACAAGGGCATCGGCATCAGCACACCATGAGGAAATTCGATCTAGTTCGCCCTGCATATAGTTGGCAACCGCCTGTCTATCTCGACCCTGTCGATACACGAGGATGTCGTCAACGAATGATAGAGTCCTACCCCTCCCATCCAACTGTTGTTCAGTGATCGGCACCGTATACACGTTGAATAGTACTGGTGACAGTGGTGAACCCTGCGGCAATCCTGGACATATCGTTATCGGCTCAGAAGACCAACTCCCGCATCTTAGCACCACCTTTCTTTGGAGTAGAACTGCAGCTATCCATCGTACAAGGTGAGGGTGCACTTTCAGTCTGAGGAGGGTTTGCATCAAGTGCTCGAAGGATACTCTGTTATATGCGTCCTCTAAGTCTATGGCGGCCGCACATGTCTCTTCTCTGACCTGAAATCCTTCGTAAACATCTTGAGCAAAGACCGCCGCATTCAGCCATGACTCTTTGTTGCGTCTGTATCCTCCAAGTGTGGGCGGGAAGCAGCCGAGCTGTTCCAAGTCCCAAGCAAGTCTGTGTGCTACAATTTTCTCCAGTAGCTTGCCAACAGTGTTCTGCATCGTAATGATTCTGTAGCCGCTTATCTTGGAATGGTATTTGTTCGGTTTTGGCAGCGGCAGCAAGTAGCTGTGTAGCCATTCTTCTTTGACCTGACCCCTCTGGATACTGGTGTTGAATTCTCTGGCCAGTTCTTCCATGTCATCATCTGATATCACCATTAGGTCACCATATCGGATGCCGTCTGGGCCTGGGGCGGTGTTAGGTGATTTCTTGAGCATCGCACGCAATATGTCAACTGTGATCGTCCATTCTTCGTCTGTCCCGACCCCCTCGCACAACTGAGAGAGTGTTGTTGTGGTCCTCTGTCTGGCGGGCTCGTCTTTCTGGTCAGTCTGTTCTATGTAGCGTGCAAGAAGGGCCTTACCTTTATCCGCATCCGACTTTTTCCATGCGAGGTCTGTGCCTTGAAAGTCTGGAATACCCCTACGTTGTGCAGCACCGTTCATGCTCTTGTGGAGGCGCCAGAATGTCGTAAGAGATTGCTCGGAGCACACCTTCCTGCAGAACTCGTCCCATTTGTCGGCCTTGGCCTGTTTGGCGCAGGATTTGAATAAAGTCGTCGTCCTAACGACCTCAGTCTTCAGGTTCGCCAATTCAACCTGTGGCATGTTAGCCTTTCTGGCCTTTTGCCAGTCTTTGACAGCCTGCCTCTTTCCCAGCCACACCTTCTCGACCTCTCCATTCCACCATGGTGGCTGCAGCCATCTTTCTTGTCTCCTACGGGAGGAAGTTAGTTTCCTTCTTCTGATCTTGCTTATGGCGTCTTGACCACTGGTGTCGTACGGGAAGGCATTGGTCTTGTTTCTTTGACTCATGGCCCCGTCTTTCTTGATCAGGATGACACAAGGGTAGTGGTCACTATCGTGGTATCCCAGTGTGCTCCACCGGCACCTTGGTGCGATGGTGGGCGACACCAGAGCCAAGTCAATGATGCTGTCAGAGTCGCCTGGTCGAGTGGCCATTCTAGTGACCTTCCCATCATTCAGACAGATTAGGGCAGCAGATGCCAGGGCGTCCTCCAAATCTTCTCCCTGTCTATTGGTGATGCAATTCCCCCATTGACTGCCTCTGGCATTGAAGTCCCCGCAGTAGATGATATGCCTTTCATCCATATCGAACAAACTCTGCCATTGTCGCACGTCGACCTTCCCATTTCGCGCATAGACGTTAACGATTACAAGCTGCACTGGTGTCATTATTCTTAATGCCTGCACTTGCAGGGCATCGCTGTTCCAGGCGGACATATCGATCTCAGACACTAGTATGTTGTCGCGGACCAGAATGGCCTGTCCGAGGTGCCGCCTGTTAAGGAAACCCTGAAATCCCGCCACATTGACTGTTCCGTCGGTGAGGTGTGTTTCTTGCAAGATTACAATATTACAATATCGTTTCCGTAGAGTAGTTTTTCAAGAATGGGTCGGCGTTGATTAAATGATGCACAGTTCCAGTACAGTACTCGAACATTTCCGATACCCAATCTGTCACATTTTAAGCGCCTTCTGCGCGCGCCCGCCCTCTTACCACGTTGTGTCCTAGCTGGTCGTCTGGCCGTCATGTTAGGCTTAACTATCGCCACCGGGCGCCGATGATACGCCGAAAGAAAACCGGACGCGCGTGCACGAACTCCGTTGCACGGTCCGAACTCCATTTCACCAAGAAAAAACACTTAATCCATACACATTTCGGAAAAAAGAAGAAGAAGAAGAAGCAAAAGAAGAAGAAGAAGAGGAAGCAGATAAGTGCGCAAGAGATGCGATAATTCAGAGGGGAAAAAAATATGTCCAATAAACAAATACAGCCCACCGGCATTCAAGGGCTTGTCCGTTGGACTTACACTTGACAGAAGAGAAAGCAGAATCAACGAGACTGGAAGGACACGATCAGTGGACTTCAGCACAAGATTTTGGACTGATTAATCTGATGATGGTGGTAAGGGATGTAGCCTGCGAGGCAGGGAAGCGGGAGCCCGTTATCGTTCTAAATCAAATGAAGAATGTTTCTGTAAGAAGTGGTCAATCTCATACACAAGAGAATGGGAAAATGCAGTAGTGTTCATTCTCATCATTGTTGTACGAACCCCATCGATGTACGAACCTCGTCGATGTACGAATCCCCTCGTTTGAGTTGTTCACTTGTATACTTCTTTATCTGCAGAATATTTTGTTCTCTTAATTTTTGTAGGAACCACGTCGTTTGAGTTGTTCACTTGTATAATTCTTTATCTGCAGCATGTTTCGTTCTCTTAATTGTTGTACGAACTCCGTCGTTGTACGATCCTCGTCGATATGCGAACTCCGTCGTTTGAGTTGTTAACTACTATACTTCTTTATCTGCAGAGGGTTTCCTTTATTATTGTGTGAATTGTACTAACGCCGTGGTTCGAGTACTTCACTTTTATACTTCTTCTACAATTTATCTCCAATTGAAGCAAAGGCCCTCAACCAACCCAGGCCCATTACCATTATACCACAACACACCCCACCCACAGGAAGGTTAACCTAGTCAACAAATGACCACAGAAGTTGTATGTGTCGGCGGAAAGGCGTAAGTATCACAGTTCTGTTATAAATACTCCAGCTAGGAACATTTAATATTGTTATGGAATATTCAGAGCGACTACAATGATAATGAATGCATGTTTACATTCAACACCCATTATTGTGTGTATGTGTAATTTTTCATAACTCTACACGGACCAGATTAGTGATACATTTTCATCTTTCCAACGGATCATCTTTCGACAAAATGCATCTATCTACACTGGCGGCCTTGCGTTGACAAGACTGCGGGTGCTGTCCGCGCGCGGTCTGACGTCATCACAGCATGACGTGGAGATGTATATATCTGTGTGTGTGAGTATATATATATATATATATATATATATATATATATATATATATATATATATATATATATATATATATATATATACTGGCAGAGTTATCTGTCCTTGAGTTAGACGTGCCGCTGTATTAATCTCCCTCGGCATGAGTGTAACCCACATTTATGTGAGTATGTGCCGGCTTCGTGGCTTAGAGGTTATGACTTTTCTCCGTAATCTCGTATACTCTCGTCAGGTAACGTGATGACGGTTCAAATCAGCAGTGGTTCGAATCGCATCGGTAACTTACGGGGTATGTGAGCCGGCCGCTCAGAAAGCAATGGCAAACTACTGAGCGTAATCTTGCCAAGAGATCAACATACAGCTGAAAGATGCTGGTGTTGACAGCTAAGTCATGTAAAGGATATGCTAAAAAAAAAAAAAAAAATGTGAGTAGGGTCACAAAAAGTGAAAAGGTCAAAATTGTTTTTTTTTTCTATATGTTCCTATTAAATGATAAATTGACACACAAGCATTAATATCTCAGCTTAAAATTGACCCACAGACTTGAATAAGGTATCGTTGGTTTTTTTTTTCTTTTCTTTCAAGACGTATCCAACTATGCAGGTTATATAATTAAAAAGCAACTGAGAAAATGTTACTAAAGTGGCTACTGCAAAGTTCTGTATTTTTCGTAATTGTCTTCTGTAAATCCGCATTACTTTGTGTTAGTTTATATTGTTTGAAAATAAATGATCATAATTAAATCGGAACACGATTTTTATCTCTGCTGTGTAGGCACTAGTTTGTCTAACAAGACACACTACTGGACATAATACAGTCTGGGTCGCTTTCGATTGGTCCTGTATTTTTAGCCTTGACCAGCACAACAATTGGAGAATTGAAATCAACAGTTTGACCTTAAAAATGGCGGGAGTTTCCAACTGGTTTATTGCGGAGATACAGCAGATGATGTAAGTAGACAAGCTGTCGTGGTGTTTCGTTCATGTTTTTGTGGTTGTTGGTTTTGTTGTTGATGTTTCAGTATTGACGGCGCAGCTAGCAGATCTTTATCGCGGTTATGTTCTGTGGTGTACATAAAATAGTTGTAGTTGTTGTTGTTGCGTTGGTTGTTGATGTGTTTGTGGTTTGTTGTTAATATTACGTTGGTGGGTTTTATAATAATTGGCTAAATTTAAGTCTTGTTGTAAAACATCTTCGATTAATCAGTCATATGCTGTGTTGATAAAGGCGGTGTAGAGTGAATGTTCCATATATTTTAGATTTAATGTCTTTTTAGATTGTTTCCTTCCATCTGAACGAACGAACGAACGAACAAACAAACTTTATTTTTAAAAGGTTAAGAATATGGCACGCAGGCCCCTCTAACATTCTGCCCTTCTATCACTCTCATACATTATTTCATCCACACATCATTTGTGGCTAACTTTGAATAACAACAAAATAAAAGATATGTATTATAAAGGTATGGAAGAAATGCAAAAATTACTGCTATATGACTCACTAAAATTAGTGAATGATGTGGCAGTTGTGAAACGACATGAGGTGAGATGTTATTTCAACCCAGCATGGACGAATGGATGAGAGCCCTCGTTCTTAAACATCCGGTGTGCTGATGCTAAGGCAGGGCGTTAAACCCCTACACCGGTCAGTTGGACTAAAATGTTGACTTTTCGTCCTTGACTTGGGTTATATCTGAAGTCGGAGTGGCTTCGCCTGATGGCGGGGGACACTGGTAATAGGTAACGCTAATCCACACGCAAAATTCAGTCTAGTGCGTGTAAGGACTGCGCTTGTGTTCAAAAGCGAGCGAGCGTCATAAAAAGAGTTACAACCAACACCGAGGTTGATTTTGAGCATTGTATTACTGGAAGTCTCTTATGCTGTCATCACCAAGGTGAATCCTCCGTTTAGGATCTTTGGAATGCATGTTTGTCTCTCACTATGCCTGGTTCAATTTTACAATTTACTGCCAAGGTACACCAATCGTCGTTGCTTTGTTGGTTGTTTTACCATAACGGGTCATCCCACAATATTGGACTTCTTTATTCACGACATAGCTTCGCATGGTTCACTGACGCCTATGTTTCATTTTTACTGCCTGTCAACTATCTATAATTAATTCCTCATGTTTAGTACATCAGCTGCTCATTAATCTGTCAGTGCTTTCTTAATCTCGGTGTAGCAGCAGTTCATGAATTGGACAGTACTGACTCCCTGTTTGGTGTATCAGTTATTCATGCAACTGTAAATGCTGCCTTTATCGTTGGTTCTGGAAAGTAAATGCGGTCGGCGGGATACTTACCACATTACACAGCGAGTGTGTTTGAGTTAGTTTTGTTGAATTACAGCCAACACATAAGTGATATTTACCACATTACACAGCGAGTGTGTTTGATTTAGTTTGTTGAAGTACAGCCACCA